>SNQJ01S0117548.1:51914-69842 GCA_010110895.2 Picea sitchensis
ATGTGTCCAAGCCTATGATTCCATAGTGCTATATCCACTCCTATAGAATCTAAAGAGATAGAAGAGTCAGTATTATCATTACATAAATACAATGTACCCACCTTCTCTCCTTTTTCTATCACTAGTGATCCTTTGGTGACCTTCCACGACTTATCTGTAAATATACATATACAACCTTCACTTACCAAATTCCTTGTTGAAATTATATTTTTCCTTATATTGTACATGTCTTACCTCTTTCGATAACCATTGGTTTCCATTATTTTTCTTTATTTGTACCTTACCCATTCCAACAATTTTGCATGGTGCATCATCACCCAAATGAAGCTGTCCAAAATCACCTTGAACATAATCTAGAAAATGTTTCCTATGGGGTGTGGAATGAAATGAAGCCCCTGAATATACTACCCAAGACTTAGAAATATTATCTACAGAAATAATCAAAGCATCTTGTAACACATAACCTGTTACATTTGCTTCTTAATTTTTCTCTTGTTGTCCATCTCTTTGTTTCTTTGGATCTATGCAGTCTTTCTTCAGATGTCCTTTCTTCCCACAATTCCAATGCTCTATTTTTCCCAGTCTGGATTTGGATATGCCCTTCCTATAATTCCCATGGTTCCTTGAGCATTTTCCTATATCCTTTTGTCTGCCCCTATTCTCCATGTTCAACGCATCACCTAATGTCTCACCTGTGTTTTTCCTTCACATTTCTGTGCTAAGGATAACACCAACAACATCATCAAATTTTAGAGTGTTTGAACCAGAGACAGAGTTAATTACTACCATGACCAAGCCATTCCATATTTCTGGCAATGAGTACAAGATTAGAAGAGCCTCGACCTCATCATCAAATTCCAGTTTTATAGAACTTAACTGATTAGTAACCGCATTAATTCATTTAAATGATCTACAACAGACCCACCTTCTGACATCTTCATATTAAAGAATCTCTTCATTAGAAATACCTTATTGGACGTCGAGGGTTTTTCATATAGTTTAGCTAATGTGTCCATCAGTTCCTTCATTGTCTTTTCTTTTGAAATATTGAAAGCCATCGACGTTGCTAGGATTAGACATATCGTTCCTAGTGCCTTTCTGTCAAGAACCTCCCATTCTTCATCCTTCATGGTCATCGACTTCTTTATTATTCTGCCTAATGGTAGGAATAGATCCTTCTGATATAAATAATATTCCATATTCATCTTCCATAACTGGTAGTTTTGGCTGTTAAATTTCTAGACCCTAAACTTTCCATCTTCCGCCATTGCTCCCACTTGAACCGTGAACCCTCTTTTCCTGCAAGTTACCTTTCCCTCTGATACCAATTATTATAAAAACAGGATCGCAGAGCAATAAAATAAAACAAATGCGGAAATAAAATAGAGAAGATACATAATATAATAGAGAAACATATATACGTGGTTCACCTAGTGTGGGCCACATCCACCAGAGAAATTTCCAGGTCCTTCCTTTTTATTATCCAGCTAAATGAAGGGATACAACCTACAACTCAACCACTATAACTTCCTCTTGTTTCTCTCATAATATCCTCTCTCAGAATACAACATTCACGATAATACATAGCCGCAATACAATTCCCTCATAAGAGAGGGTTTCCTTATAGGGAAAAAACCCCTTAAAAATAAATTCTATCATCAGATCTGCGACCTTATAATGAACGATCCAGATCGACTACGAAATTACATTATTTTACAAGGCAATTTTTCCCAATATTTTTCTTCGGGGGTGCTTCCCTCCTCCTCCGAGGGGGCCTAAAAAACTTGTCATTTCCCCCATAGACCCCGTGGTGATAGTTGTGAGGGGTAAATCCCCCCCACACCCCCCTGACGAAAGTTGTGGGGGGGAAAGCCCCCCCACACCCACCCACACCCCCCTGTTAGGGAATGGGGTCCAAGCACAGCTGAAACAAACCTTTGAATCAGGAAGATAATCAAGATCCACAACCAACAATAGTATCTTGAATCTCATTGCCTTATCAATGATGAGTCTCAGATGGAACAGAAAGAGTCCTCATTTATTTTTGATTTCGTTGATCCCCATAACATTCGACCTCAACACAGTTTCATTTTATGGTGGGTCTTACTATGTGACCATTATAGTTTTCCATAACAGTCGAAGACCTCTGAATTGGATAGACCATCAATGCCTTCGAGTCAATGAAAAATTACAAAATTGTTCATTCCTTGATTCAAATCAATTTCACTCATCTGCACCGTCATTTGTTGTTATTGATGCCCAGGAGGGCATTGTAGACATCCACTTCATCAACAACTTTCAATTTATAGTCATACATTTCTAGTTTCATAGTACGAGCATGGGGAATTCCCGCTTCATTTGTACAAATATTTTAATCCTTTTTGGAGAAATTTCAATTCAAATAATGTTCCCCTCTCCCTCCAACGGATTGTCCCTACAGTCCCCTCTATATTGTCTTCTACTCTTCTACACAGTGACATCACAAGAAAAAGAAACAATGATGTATTTTAGCTATATGTATGCTCCTAACCTAACACATCACGGGGCATTTGTTATAATCGAAAAATTGTTCACAACAACACCGACAATGCTTGAAGAAAGTACCAGTGTAACATACCAATCAACATGCCTCTAGAATTAACATGATTCACTCAACAAGTAAAAAAACTGTACAAATGGTTCATTGAATTTCTGCACAATCTCCTAAAGGGATACTTGTGCAGGTTGTGCAACTGTCTCCATAAAAACTCGCGTAGATGCATAAATGGTGCATTAATTATTTTGGTCAGGCCTCACCCTCTTCCATCCTGAGGTGTACCATGACAAGATGCCCAAATCAGGTTGAAATATAGCCTCGAGGCCATTTATGGACTAGGAGGTATCTCCAAAGGGCCCTTATTCACACTATGAACTAGTTATGTAAAATATTGCATGAAGCCTATAAATACAAGCTAGGGGCATGCACACAAAGTAAGATTTTGATGTATGTTATGCTGTTGAATTTGTTCTTGAGAATCCATATTTCTCCTAGAGATATTGTTGGATCCGTAGAAAGTGTTATCCTTTCCACCTTTTGAGAAGTTTAGCAAGTAATTATTCACCATTGTTACTCCATTGTTAGAAGAAGAAGCACTCCATATTGGGGACCTCAAGGGCTCTCCCAAGGAGGAAGAGGGGACTCATAAGTCCCTGCATTTCTCCACGGTGTTATAAATTCAAAGACTCTCTCCATTTATAGTTATTCCTTGTTCCATTGTGAAGTTTTTATTTGTCTCATGCATGCATAGTTTAGTTTTATTTTCTTTCTTGTTTACTTCAAGGTTGGTTCACTAATCAACTAACTATTATCTATATTATCTTTTTGGTCTAACAAGGTAGTTAAGTGCTCTATTTTTTCTCACCCAAGTGGCAAAACAAGCACAACACTTGGGATTGTGCATGATGATGTTTTCATGAGAATGTTTTTTCATTCCTAGGAAGGAGATTCTAGGAGATGGTTTAGAAGTTTACCTTTTGATTCCATAGATTCTTGGATGGATGTATGTTATATTTTCATATATAAGTGGGTATATAGGAAAAGTCATCATTTTATCTTATAGAATTTTATACTATGAAAAGAAATAATTTAGAGTCCTTACCAAAGTTCAACAGGAGGTTTGAAATTCTTTCCTATTGAATTTTTTTTATCTCAGTATGCTAGAAAAAAATTAGCCTTCTAAAGCTACTGCTACGGTTGCTTATGCATCAACACATGAACCAGAATTTTCCTTTTAGCTATAGGAAAAAATATCTCCAATTATGGGCTATATGTTTTAAGGTGTTTTGGAGTTATAGAATAATTAGTTGGCCCATGGAAAGTTGTCTAGTCCTAACAATAATCATGTTCAAAAGGTAAATCAACAAGGAGAACAAGGGATATAGTTATATTTTGCTACAACAAATACAATATCCTATGCCATATTTATTTGATCAGATACAATGAGAACTAAACAATGGTTTCAACAATGATTATGAGGATGATTGTGTTATTGCTTTTCCAGAGGACCTTTTCCAAGATAGTTTTTATGAAGATGTTTTTTTTTTTTTAAATCATCAAGAAGATATCCTCAAGAAAAACATTTACAATGATGTGCTTGAAGGTTTTCAAGAACATGTGATGCTATATTTTATTGCATAGAACTTGAATTAGCAAGAATACATTATTATTTAGAATAATTATCGGGAAGTTGTTGTTCGAGAATAGGTAAAGAAACATTCACAATGATGTGCTTAAAGGTTTTCAATAACATGTGATGCTATATTTTATTGCACAGAACTTGAATTAGCAAGAATACATTATTATGTAGAATAATTATCGGGAAGTTGTTGTTCAAGAATAGGTAAAGACAAGCAAATATGGAATTTTTTTATGCATGGTGACAAAGAGAAAAAGTAGATTTCTAAACCTGCACCAATTGAGTTTTCTAATAGTAAGCCAATGTATGATGTGTATGAGGATGAATTTAAGCATGGTAACTTTGAAGATGTTTGGAATTTTATTTTCCACTGCATCTCCAAGTCTTCTATAAAATCCGGTATGTTCTAATTATGATTTATATAATGAATGTTCCATGTTTTCATTGTTGGGTTTGCATATGTATGTAGAACATACATATGGTGAAAAAGTTGATGTAAAAAAATAATATAAAGACCTTGAAAGTGCTAAAGGTATCATATTGTCTATTTCTTATTCTCTATTTGAATCATAAAAGAAGTTAAATGTTATTAGTAATTAAGAAGAAAAAACTATCATTATGCATTATCTATCCAAACATCCTGAGAAATGGGAGATGCCTTTGACTACCATGGTTGATCAAACACCTCTCTTTCACGTATATAAATATCTCATTGAATCTTGGATGAACTATATTTGGAATTAAGCCTCAAATGTCCTAAGTTATATAAGGACAATATTTTTGGAATGTAAGTATGAGCTTCCTTTTTATTTTTTTGTCACAATGATCAATCTTGTTGCTCTCATTCTTAACCAAATGCATGCATGAATTCTACTCAAAAAATAAGATGCTTTTTGGTTCCACTAGAAGATTGACCTCACCTAATTGGTTTGGCTCTACTAACTAGAGTAGATAGGCTTGTAAATAATAAGCTCGTTGATAAGCAATAGTCTGTTTGTCACAAAAGTTTGGCAGTGTGTAGTAGAAGGAAAACAAATAAGGGTTGGTCTAGGAATTAAAATGACTCCATGCCCAAAGGATAGAAGGCACAATTTTGTGGTTCTTGATGCCTCGCAAGGAAGGATCACTCCCAAGTAGGAGACAAATATTGTAGCTTTAAATATTTTGTCTTAAATTTGTAGGTGACAAGTGAATTTGATGCTTGGTTAGATTGATGAAATTACATGATGTGGTAATTTTGTTCTCTTAGCCTTATTCTCCCATATCTCATATTAATATTTTATCTGCTCATGTTTAATTCCTTTTCTCACTTGGTTATCAAAGTTGTTGGTCTTGACCATCCACTTATACTTTTACCTATCAGCTGAGCCTTGCCAAATTATATCATTGGTCCAAATATGTTATAGTTTTGATTATAAATTCATTGCTCAAAAAATTAACCAAGTTCCTAAACCCAAGTACCTTTCTCCTAGAAATTTCATTGAATATAAATGCCACTGTGAAATACATTCAAGATTGTCAAATGAAGATTTATTTTATTATCATAACTTTTTCATCACAAGTCCAAATCCCAAAAGCTCCAAACCCATCCATTTGACCTAAAGTCTAAATCCAAGCTCTAAGAAAAAGCATCATCATAATTTTAATTTAAAACTTGGTAATTATTTATATAGTTCTTATAAAGAGGTATGGCCATCAAAATCATGATATGATTCAATACCACCAAGTCCGAAGCAATTTGTATATGAGGGTGGGGATGGGAGAAATATTGGAGAAATGTATCATCAAAATCATGATATGATTCAATACCACCAAGTCCGAAGCAATTTAGAGATGAGGGAGATGGAGAATGCATACATTTCTCCAATATTTCCCCACCCCTACCCCTCACATAGAGAGTGAGGGGAAATACTGGAGAAACAAGCACACATTTCCTCCAATATTTCCCCACCCTCACAACCTCTATACATTTCTCCAATATTTTCCCACCCCTCATATATGAGGGTAGGGTGGGGAAATATTAGAGAAATGTATTAAATATTAGAGAAATGTATTGGGTGGGGGAAATAAACCCCCACCCTCATATATGTATATGAGGGTGGGGGGTAGGGGGAAATATTGGAGAAATGTATAATACATTTCTCCAATATTTCCCTCACCCCCCACCCTATACATTTCTCCAATATTTCCCCCACCCTCATATATGAGGGTAGGGGTGGGGGAAATATTGGAGAAATGTATTATACATTTCTCCAATATTTCCCCCTATCCCCACCCTATATATGTATATGAGGGTGGGGGTAGGAGGAAATATTGGATAAATGTATAATACATTTCTCCAATATTTCCCTATGAGGTTGGGGGTGAGGGGAAATATTGGAGAAATGTATAATACATTTATCCAATATTTCCCCCACCCCCCACCCTCATATATGAGAGTGGGGGGTGGGGGAATGTATTATACATTATCCAATATTTCCCCCAACCCCTACCCTCATATACATATATGAGGGTGGGGGTTGGGGGAAATATTGGAGAAATGTATTATACATTTCTCCAATATTTCTGCCTACCCCCCACCCTCATATATTTCATCATGATATGATTCAATACCACCAAGTCCATCATCAAAATTGCTTCAGAGCTTGGGAGTTGGGTTTTGTAAACCAGTATTTCCACCTACAAAATAACCCAAGTGCTTCCATGTGTTCAATTGTTTATCTTTTGAGCATTTGGAAAGAATAAAATGCATGCACATTGATACTCCACCTATTGATGGCATGTATAATATGTACATGTGAAGGGTGGTGATATGGAAAATGTAATTTTCCCCATATATAGGTCATACCATGATCATTGAGAAACATTTTTACAAGGGATTTCAATGCCATGGATCACCAAATAGATGGCATTGGAACTAGAGAACAAGTGGGTGGTGTATTTCAGAGCATGACACCTATTGTAGACAATGAATTTGAGGGTTTCAAAGGGAATTTCATTCAAATGCCTTCAAATTTTAGTGTGTGAATTGAGAAAGGGAATTTCATAACTCCAAAATGTGGGTATTTCAATTCTATGGGTTCATAGGAGAATTCATTCAAATGCCTTCAAATTTCAGGATTTGAACTGAGAAAGGGGTTTTCATGACTCCAAAATGTGGGTATTTTATCTAATATTATTTCCATTGGTGTTGGGAAAGTTGGTTTCCATTCTCAAGTATTTAGTTAGCTTGAAGGTTCCCTAATTGATTCTATCCACCATTGGCTATGCCTAGTTATGTTTCTTTCCCATCATTATCCTCATGTTGATAGATATCTAGACCATCATCACTAGCCAGGATAAAGAAGGAATTGTTTTGTCTTGGAGTTGGTCTTAATGAAGCACCTGTCTTCTTTCCTAGGCCATTGTTCCTACTATCTAGGGATATGAAGACATTATAGATTTTATAGTTATGGAGAGGTTAAAAACAAGTATTTAGGGAAATCTATCCTTCTACTTAAGTGTGAAGTATATTACCATGTTCAAAGTTGTCACTCTCATTCTCATGCACAAATTTGGAGAGGTGGGATGATAATCTTGATCCAAATGATAATCTAGTAAAGAATTTGTGTGCCTTGACAGGCACAAATACAAATGAAATCTCTCAAGAAATACATATGACTGAAAATGAGTTGATTATTGAGGACAAAGAATCAAATTTGCATGGGAAAGGCACTAGTAGTCAGTGATAAAAGCCACTAATAATATATGTGGGAGAGGAAAGATAAAAAATGGAAATATTCATAAGTATATGTAGGGAAGCACTTGTTTTGAAGTCATTATGTTGTCACCAAATTAGCACATTGATAGCTTCAAGGTGCATTGCAAGTATAGAAAAAACATTAATAGTGAATGTTATGGAAGTGGTAATGGAAAAATCCATCCTTGTGTTCAAGGATTCATCACATGTTGGTGAGTCAAGGTGTAGGCATGCTTGTTACTTCATTTGTTGTGGAATTAGGAGTAAATTTGGTGGCATATGCTTCTTTACCTGTTGTTCCTCTTTTGGGATGTATGAGTGACAATGATCCAACTATAAGTTAGAGTGTAAAACATAGTTTTACTACTCTAATTCCTCTTCTCCCACTTGATAAGGGGTGTTTCTTCGCCAATTGAACTCAGTGAGGACTCTATCATCAAGAACTGCTAAAGATGCTCACTTTTTGGAGAAACTTCTTGATAACTCAGAAGTCAATAATTATAAACCTTCTCTAGAGTTTAAAGTGACTCTAAGAAGGTACCAACAAGAAGGTATAAATTGGTTGGAACTTCTCAAACATTTCAAGCTTCATGGGATTTTTTGTAATGGAATGGGTCTTCAGAAAACACTCCAAGACTCTTCATGGGACAATTGCTTTTAACTTATTCTGGCTCTTTCTTTGATGTGATATTTTTTCCTCTTAATTTACACTTAGTACAATTGAAGATGAAATTAAAGTGCTAGAAAATCAAAACTAGGTTTAGGGGCATGTATCCCCTGCTTTGGTTCATTGGTGTTTAGGGTGGACTTTGGTTCTCCCATTTAGGGCTCTAATCATGTCTCAGGATCTATGATTAGCTATACTCTTTGGCTAAAGATGATACCCATTGCTATTAAATTTAGAAATAAAAACAAAAATATTTGTGAAAAGAACTACCAATCACACCATTTTAATACACATAAAATTGTTATCACAATTTTATTTATTTATATTGATCAAAAGTATTTAAATATAAAAAAACTTATTATTCTTTTAAAAAAAAAAAGTATGCAATAAAATGATTTATAAAATTAAAATGAATTTTTAAAATGATTTGGATAAATATGAAACAAACATTTTTTAAATAAATAAACACAATTTCAATCCACTAAATTAAAAAGTTTTTTTTAGAATTACTAAAAAAATCTCACATCAACATAGACATGATGAAAAATATATGATAAGAGAAATTTTATATGATCGAGAGAAAAAGAATTTGATGATAAGATAATATTTTATAAATATCCATTTAACATAGATATCATGAAATTTTATAGGATTATATGGAAGCTTTCAAATCAACATGAGCATGATGAAAAACAATATATCATCATGATTAAAATGAAATTTTGTAAGTTTAATAAAAAGGTTTCAAGTCAATATGAGTAGGATGAAAAATAAGATATCGATTATGATTAAGAATAAATTAGTATGATGAAAAAAAAGATATCATTTTGATTAACAAGAAATTTCTTAAGAATAATAAGAAGATTTCAAATAAACATGAGAATGATGAAAAAGAAAAATATTATAATGATTGAAAATAAATTTTATATATTTAGAATAAATTAGTATGATGAAAAAAAAATATCATTTTGATTAACAAGAAATTTTATAAGAATAATAAGAACATTTCAAATAAACATGAGAATGATGAAAAAGAAAAATATTATAGTGATTAAAGAGAAATTTTATAAATTAATATAAATATAGAGAAAAAATGAAAATTCTCACAAATCATGAAAACAAATTTAAGTTCACATGAGCATCACCAATTATTTTGAAATTTAGAAATCGACATGGACATGATGAAAACGAAGAAATTTATTAACATAAGCATCATAAAATATTCACATAAACATCATGCAATTATATATTACAGGATTATTTGGAAAATATGAAATCACAAGGATATGATGAAAAAGGGAGAAATCTATGAAGTACCATCATATATATATATATATTAAATTTTTTATATTATATAAATATAATAAAATTTTATAAAATTATTTGAAAAATTAAGAAACAATATATATTAAATATTTTATATTATATAAATATAATAAAATTTTATAAAATTATTGGAAAATTTTCAAAACAATATAATAAAAAAGAAAAGATGGTTTGAAATTATACGATAAAATTTTATAAAATTTATTGGAAAATTTCAAATCAACATGGATGTGATGAAGAAAAAAATCAAACCAATTTTATAAAATTATTTTTCAATTCCACATAAACCAGGAAGAAATAAATAATCAAAACAATATTCTTTATTAAGACACGTAATGAACATGATGAAGAAATAAATAATAATAAAACTATTCTTTATTGTAGTGACTACATATCAACTCTTGAGATGAGATGATATCGTCATTTGTCATATTTTGTAAGAAAAATAAATTTAATGAGTTGGTAAGATTATAAAAATAATATAAAAAAATTAAAAATAATAATAAGGTTGAATGAAATGTGTTAATTGAGTTTAATTTAGATAGTTATGAGAGAGTTGTTTTTATATTTAAATATAATTTTCGTAAATAATATATTGAATTTTTAGATAAATATATTATTAACTAACTTTCAAACTTTTACAAAATTCAATTTATAATTTGAAATGAAAAAAAATGTTAAATAAGTTTTTTTCAAACATATATTTCAAATAAGAAGATAGCTTATTTTTTTTCCAGATGTTTTTATTGTTGGAAAATTGGTTGTCATCGATGCCAACCCTAGAAGAAGTCTAGAAGTGATGGGTGTATTTGAATAAGTCTCCAAAGTGATCTTCTTATGGCGTAGATTTAAGTATGGCCCTCACAAGAAGACACTTTGAAGAAGTTTACAAGAAGCTTTGGAAATATGGTTAGGTGGTTAAGAAGCCCCAAAGGTGTGGTCATGAAGCCCAAAGTTGATTGAAGAAAAAGAGTATGAAAGACATTTCAAATGCATGCAAAACACTCAAAGATGGATAGTCCTTGTCAAGACGTTTCCAATAGTAGGTGGCACTCCACGTGGTTCCTCACGGTTGAGAAGTTATGCCCTCTTAAAGACGAAGCCCCAAAGTATGGTCAAGAAGCCCCATATCTAAGGTCAAAGAAGTTACAAGTTGGCCCTAAATTCAAGTAAAGGAGAAAATTTGTTGCAAGCACGAAGTTACAGGTTAGTTCAAAGATCAAGTAAAGAAGTTACTTGGAATAGTATAAATACACATCAAGAACCTCTCATTTTATATCCAAGCAAATGTGTTTGTGGAATGGAGCTAGCATAAGTGGGTTTGCACTTATGCTAGGAGGATTGGTGATCTCAACAAAGCAAATCTGGCCTAGGAGAAAGGAGGTTGAGAAGAGTGAAGTGTATGGAGGTGATCATACTAGTTTTCTGAGGTTATATGCGGTTTACAGAAGGGTGAAGCGCATATATACATGGGTTGCATATGGACGAATCGTGTATATGGTATATGCGGGTTGCAATGGAGCAAAGCGCAGGTGTCCACAGGTTGACAGTGAGTGAATCACATATATGTGCTAAAGTTGAAGAAGGTTTGATGATTTGATAACTCATGTACGAGGCTTTTACATAATGAAAGGTATGTTTTTTATATGTTTTGAGGCTTGTAGCTTGGAGGCTATGGCATATGCTTTAAGGCATATCATGGATGGTTTGGGACATGCTTAAGGCATGTTTTGGCGCATGTTTGAGGCTTGTATCTTGGATATTTTGGTACATGGTTTGAGGCATATCTTTAGTACATGGTTTGAGGCATATCATGGATGTTTTGGCACATGCTTGAGGCATATTTTAACACATGGTTTGATGTCTATCTTGGTGATTTTTGGGCATATGATTTGGAGGATATTCTTGAAGATCTTGGCATATGATCTATGTGGTTATTGGGTTGAACCAACTTTGATGATGATGATGTATCAGTATCAGTGACAAGTTCAGTCTCTTATTTATGATGATGATAATGATGTATTGGTATTAGTGACAGTTACAGTGACAAGTTGAGTCTCTCATTTATATTTCTGGGAGGTTGGGTGGCGCACGGGAATATTGGTGTCTTCAGATAATAGGTTGGTTCTTGCAGGGGAGTTGTATTTTCCTTTGAGTCCACGCTCATAAAACTAGGGGGTTGGAGCTGGAGAATCTAGGGAGTTGTTTCTTCCTTTAGGTTGGAGCCTGTAAACTAAGGGGTTGGAGCCTCCTTCGAGTTGGAGTTGGAGAATTTGGGGAGTTGTAGCTTCCTTCGGGTTGGAGCCTGTAAACATGGGGTTGGTGCGTCCTTCCAGTTTGTAATGGAGAATTTTGGAAGTTGGTGCTTCCTGTGAATGTAATATTCAAGATATATATTAAAAAATGTTATGTGTTTTTCTCCCATTTTGGTTTCCATGTAAAATTCTTGTGTACTGTGCATATTTGGTTATATGTTTATGATATGTTAAATGTAATTATAAGTTAATCAAATTGTTGATAAGTTAATTCTTACTGGTTCAGTGATTAAAAATGGTGAAAATTTCTCAATACTGATTCACCCCCAGGCCCTCTTAGTATTGGTGAATATTCCAACAATTGGGATCAGGGCAGGTCCTTCAAAAATAGTCTAACCATTGGAAGGTAGATCATGGAGTGCATAGATAATGGAACATTAGTGTTTGATGGTCAGGACTATGAGATATGGAGCTCAAGAATGAAATTATTTTTATAGGCACAGGGGTATGCCATTTGGTACTCAGTTGTTATAGGATACATCGATTCAAATAAACCTCTAAAGAGTACAACCAAGAAGGAATTTAAAAGGAACAACACAATGGAAATGGATGCCATTCTGGATGGATTACCTGATTCAATAAAATTCAAAGTGGGACAATGTTCATCAACCAAAGATCTTTGGGATAAGCTACATAATATCTACTCTAAGGGATCTCTTCTTGCAACCACAGATCCATAGAATGTTGATCAAGATAAAGAAGATACTGAGATAGAACAAGAAGAACTTGAAAATGACGAAGAATATTATGAAGAAGGTGAAGTGGATATTGAGGCAGAACTAATATGTGCTTTAAGTGAACTAAAAAGGGAAAGGAATAAAAACAAGTCCCTTAAGGAAGAATTGATCAAGCTAAAGGAAGGTTCTCAAAATCCTAACAAAAACTCTGAAGAAATCCAACACATTATTATAAATCTAAAGGTTCAGCTGGAAGAAGCCAAATTGATTGAATAAACAATGAAAAATCAGTTGGAAGAAAAACATAGTTTGGAAGCCGAAATAGTATCACTAAGAAAGGAAGCAAAGAAGAGAGAAGAGATCTTGACAAGTCATCTTAAGGAAATATTTGAGAACTTAAACAAACTTGAAGCATAATCTATCCAAAAAGAAAGAAGATTTCAAGAAGAAATCATCATCTTGAAAACTCAACTTGAAGAGGCAAAAAGAATGGAAGAGGTAATGAAGATCCAAATGATGAAGAAAAAAGAAGATCATGAAAAGCTTGAAGAAGAAGTAGTCTCATTGAGGGTTGAAGTTGACAAGCTCAACAAGAACTTGAAGAGATCTCAAGTACTATAATATATTCTCAGTTGTCAAAGGTCACCATTCAATAAAGAAGGTCTTGGACACATTAGTGAAGCCTCATGCAAAGAATATGTAAATGCCAATCCCAACAAGAGAGTTGAAGAAAGAGGAAGTTCCAGGCCTCCAGTAAAGAACGTTGAAGAGAAGTGTTTCAGGTTGTCGGAAAAGAATAATGAAGGGAAGGCTAAGAATTATGCAGACAATCTCAAAGGAAGGAATCATGGTCAACAAGAATCAAAGAGGAATGAATGCAGAAAAGGTGTATCTTCAAGAATACCTTCTACCCCAAAGCATCAAAGAAGCTTCAATTATTTTCAAGGAAACAATGGAAGAGAATATCGTGATCAACTAAGGCATGAATTCAAAAGGACTGCATCACAAAGAGGATCACTTGCTTCTAGGTATCAAAGTTTATTTCCTGGTTTGTTGGGTATGTGTTATATTCTTTGCATGACTAGCTCTAGTGTCTGCTACGTTGCATCGGACATGCAGAGGGGTTTGAGGAAGGGTTGTAGAGGGTTCAGGGGTAGTGCCCTTGAGAAATATGTTGCATTTTTTCCTCATTTTTCATGTCTCCTCGATTCTCATGTCCATTGTTGGGCATTTTTTAGCACATGATTTTAATGATGGTTTTCTATTTCTGGTTAAGGAATTAGGGTTGTTGACTAATCCATGTCATTGGGTTAGGGTTTTGAATGTCGTTGGCTCCTATATGTATATTGTATTGTAAACAATGTATCATGATGAATGAATATAGAATATGTTGGTTTTCCCGGTTTGGGTTTCCAGGGGAAAAATATCTGTGTAATGTGTGTATTTTCCATTGTATATTTTTTGTTCTTTTATTGAAAATCTATTTGCAGTAAAATATTGTACAAGGTTAAAATCTACATGGTTATTGTTTTACTTGTAATAACTTTGGACATAAAGTTGTAGATTGCAGAGCATATGGAAGAAATGTTCAAGGAAGAGATGTTTATGTTGCCCCCTACAGTATTGAATGTTACAAATGCCACAACTATGGACACATAGCTCGTGATTGTAGAAACATGATGAAGTCTTCCTTGAAGGAAAACACCGATATCATGTACAAAAAGGTTTGGAGAAGAAAATAAAAACATGAAGAGTAGGTGAATGAAGAACTCCCAGAGATCATACTCACAAGATCTACAGAGTTGCGAAATCATGACGAATCTACAGGCGAAAAGGAAGATGTCAATATTAAAAAGGATGATCCTACAACAGAGCATGTTTATATATTGTTCTAAGCAATCTAGCTTGGAGACTCTCAATAATGTGAATATTGAAGAGGGAGAGTCTTAACAACAACTATTACAGATTGGAGAACTATGTTTTGGGCAGTTTGAAGTGTTTGCAACTTTTGGGAAGGAAGATTCAAAATGGTTTGATGATAGAGGTGCAGAATGTCTCATGATAGATTGGTTTATTAAGGAGCATTTTTTGGAACACATCCCCATGCAGTTATGAAGAGTTCAGCTAGAAGTTACGAGGAATATCATTGGCACACTTTTGAGACAAATATTCATGATTGTATAAACGATTCCAAGAATGTATTCAAGAAAGGATATATTCATTACAAATTTGAGAATGTGTACTTGTTGTGGACTTGTAGAGTTTGATTTGAAGATAAAGCATACTAGTGGACATATTTGATTCAGATTGAGAAGCAGGAATACGTGGTGATCAGTTGCAGCAAATTTGGAGAAGTCTTCAAAATAGTAAAGTGACATATGGTTAAAAATTGTGTGCAGTTGAGTAGCAAAGTCATGGACAATTTTGTGACATATGGACAAGATATGAATTCATGAGACATTTGGCAAGTCTATAAGACTATTGGCCCTTGACCAAGTTTTGGAGAACTTGGGTCACGTTTGACCGATTTTGGGACTTCGACAGGCTGGTCAAAGGAGGAGCGCAAGGATAAGCAGAGATCATGGGATCTCGGCCCCTTATTAGGGCATTTTTGGGTTTAGGGTTTATGTAACGGGTATGGGATGTCAGACCATGGGTTTACCCATGTTTAGGACCATTTTGTAATGTATAAATAGATAGCTAGGCGATGTAAGAAGGAGAGAAAGTGGGCTAAGTGCTAGAGTTTGATCTATGTGAAGGCCATTATGCTAAGTGCTAGAGTTTGATCTATGTGAAGGCCATTATGCTAAGTGCTAGAGTTTGATCTATGTGATTGCAAAGGCTTTGTGCTTACTGTGTGTTAAGAACTTGCAGAGCTAAGTGCAAGTGATTGTAAGAAGATTGTGTGTAGATTGTAAGAAGGCTTTGTGCTAAAACCTAGCTCAGGGAAGGAGGATCTGGCGAGGTGCATGAAAATCTCTTGTCCTATGCAGAGTAGGTTCTTGTGGCTCTATGCTTGTAGAACATTGAAAGAAGACAATAAAGAAGAGAAGTGTTGGTGAATGTAGCCCCATGTTGGGGTGAACCACATATATCCTGTGTTGTGGTTGCTTTGTGCATTATAGTTGTTGATGTGATTTATGCTTAGTGCAATGATATATGTTAGATGCATATCATATAATAACTTAGTGCTTAGTAATGTGAACGAATGCTAGATATGATATATTTCTATGTGTTAAGTGTTGTAAGTGTTAGATCTTGTTGAATACTATGTTCTAGGATTTCAATCTACGTTGTTGTAACACATCCACTACAGAATTTAAAATTTTTCGACCTTTTCCGAGGAATAGAATTTCCCCGAGTCCCTATGGGACCTGATACAGGTCCTGTCCTCCCTTATCCGCACTCACCTGATTGGCGGTTATGGCCACAGGCCTTATCGGAGGGTACTCATCGACTTTTGCAATACGGGAAATCGTGATACATGTATTCCCTTGTTCATTTCAGGGTTTCATCCATCGAAATTTCGCGGCTAGCGAATTACGAGGAAAACTAACCTTTGAGAGTCCCGGGCATCGAAAAGCCGAAACACCAAAACCAGGTGTGTGAATCCATTTCGGGACTTCGCCTATCGGGATTTCGCAAGTCAGGAGTTTGGGGGATGCGATGAAAGAAGGTCTCACATCGGGGTCTTCCGGGAGACGAACTCTAAATTACTAACTCTAAACATACTTCCCTGTTTCGAGATTTCCACCATCGGGAATTCGGGATATGTGACGACAGGAGGTCTCACACTTAGGTTTCCCAGGAGCCAAAACTCCGAAACCTTAACATATGTATAGTTGTATATATGTGTCGCTCAGTCCATTCCAGGAATTTGCAGACTGAGTTATCGGGACTGGTGAGCATAAGCAAACTTACCGTCAGGTATCCCGGGTGCCGAAACACTGACACATCAAATACCATCCGTGTTAAGCCATTTTGGGACTTCGCAAGTCGGGAGTTCGGGAGATGCGAGTACAAGGGAATATGCCCTTGAGCATTCTGATTTTCGAAGTGCCGAAGTCTCGTAACCTATCCGCATATTGTTCTTTCAGGACTTCACCCATCGAGATTTCGGGACTGACGTGTACAAGAAGACCGACCCTTGGGTTTCCCGGTTGCCAAAGTACCGAAACACCAAGGCTTACCCACACTAGACCTTTTTCGGATCTCATGCTTTGGGATTTTGCGATGGGTAATGACAAGAAGTCTCACTCCTAGGTTTTCCCAGGAGTCGGAACACCGAAAACTCATAGCTACTCCGTCCTATTATCATTTCGAGATTTTGTGAATCAGAGATTCGGGACTTGCGAGTATAAAGGGACTCGCACTTAGGTATCCCAAATACCAAAATGCTGAACTATCCTATCTCATCCACTCCTTAAACTATTTTAGGGTTTCGATTATCGGGGTTTTGCGACTCACGATGATCAAGGTTCTTCCCCTTTTTCTTCCCGGGTATCGAAACGTCGAAACACTTACCAACAACCACGTGTCCTTATAAATGGACAGTCCAGATACTCCCACAAATCCTAGGGATCTACGGTCCCGATTTCTTCACTACTTATGAAGATAAAAGGAAAACGGGTTGAGGCATTAATGCCCTTGTTTCTTCCTCCAATCTAACGGTCGCGATTGACCTCAGATATTCCGACAGGATCTCGTCTATCAATCGATACTTATCCACACGCTGCCATTTCAGGATTTCGCAAATCGGGGTTTTGCGACTTGCGAGTACGAGAGGACTCGCACTTGGATACCCCGGGTGCCGAAATGTCGAAATATCAAGATTTTGAAAGGACCACTCTTCCTCGTGAAGGATTACTAAGACTCACTCCATCAAATCCTCTTTCAGGTTCTCAGGTAATTTACACCAGGTTTTGAAGACCAGACTAGAAGGTCTTCTCGAAGGTAAGGGAGTGGTCTCAAAAGGGTGCCTTTGTGAGGAAATCTATCCAAGGCATCAGGTAGGACAAACACAGGAACA
>SNQJ01S0117549.1:0-21838 GCA_010110895.2 Picea sitchensis
AGAAATACATTTACATTAGTTACATTGAAAATCCAAAAATCCAATTACTCAATCATCTTTTTCTTACTCCCCAAGGGGACGTCTAAAGGTAGACCCAATGCAAGTTATTTTTGACAAGTGTTTGGTGGTCTATGAAAGTTATAGTTTACTAAAAACTCATCACTAGGAGACAAATTATGTATTTCATGCACACCAACAAATATGCATGCCTTCCATTTCATAAATAACTCTTTGTCATTGGAGTGTTCCTCAAAGGAACAATTTGCACTAAATAATGAGGACCTACAACTATTTATGAACCCTATAATGTTCCCCTGAGTTTGTGGATCAACATTGATATATAACATGTTTTTTTCTATTAAAGTTTCGAGAATCATAAAAATTCATGCACATAATATACATGGAAAGACTATGTTTGTATTTAACAATATTCAAGTAATAAGACCGACTATAAAGAGGACCAAAAACTGGCATAAGTTCTATCGATAATTTGGGAGGAACATATACATGTGAAAGGATAATCAACACAATATTTGTAACATCTATTTTAGATTTGGCAACCATATAGCTATTACCACAAAAAGAGAATTCAGTTCCAACATCGCAAAAACTGTAGGTTGGGAAAATCCCGACCCAATCCATAAGATGGAGAGAACTTTGGGAATACCTACCCACTGTCACCTTAGATAGGTACTCCCCTCACTTTATATATGATGAAATCACCTCAAGGGGGGAACTTGGGTGACCCTAGGGGGATTGAGATAGAGAATGAAGAGATTTTGAGAGGAACCCCTTAGGTCAATGATGGAAGAAGTATGAGGTCTTAGAAATGATCCTTGATGATGGTAAATGGTTTCCAAAGACTTGATTACCTGCACCAAAGTGTTACTCCTTCCCGGGACAAGACAAACAATCGAGATACAAGGCCATAAATCAAGTGGAGAAGAAAGTGAAACTTTTTGTCCTATATTGCAGCAGAAAACAAAAATATATATCAACAAGAATAAGAGCTAGTTACTGTAGATTTAACCATCAAGATTACCAAATATTTATCGGACAATAAAGTACTAAAACAATAGATAACTTTCCAATACTCAAGCATGAACTTTGACGGTGAATTAGGGCTGCTAGATGAAGTTATTAGCAAAGTATTATAGCATCCTTATGGTTGTAGCAAACAATTTCTGCAACAACAAGATTCAACCACCAAAAATCACAAGTAAACCACCTAAAAGATGCACAATGATTAATAGATTATTATGGCAACGTCTTAGGAATTTCTGACGGTTGAATAGTGAGTAAGAGAAAGAGATTTAAATAAGTTTTCTGTAGCCCTAATGGCTGTAGCATAAAGTTATAGCAACAATAAGGTGTACTTGGCTAAGATAGATTCCCTAGTGGCTCAAGCAATATAAAAGCATGTAAAATTGATTCCACTTTAGACAATTGAAATATCTCAACAAAACACGTTATCCAATGCAACTATTTTGTTTCTCCAATGCAATTTTCATATTAGTTCTTTTGATATATTGGGTGAATGGAGTCTTGGTTATAAGGGTTGGATCTGCAATATCTCTAGGGGTGTAGGCCCTTCTACTCCCTAGAGCATGAAAAACCAACAAAGGTAAGTCTAGGAGGGTGTAAGCCCTTTTAATCCTCTTAGTGGCCTTGCAAAAATAGAAAATAAGATGGAACTTTGTGGGGGGTGTATGCTCTTATACTCCTCCAAGGTTTTTAAACAAGAATACTAGTGAAACAAGAAGAAAATACCACCAAGTGCTTACCAATTCCACAAGATATCAAGAAGAAAACCCTAGTTTACCAAGCAATTTCCTTCCACATGCAAAAGAACAAGTCTCCAAGAGGTGTGCACCCCCTTAGCTCCACAATATACAATAACAAGAATCCAAAAATGTTTCACAAGAGAGATAGTAAAAAATTCCCAATTAGGGCGCAAATTTCAGCCAAGTAGTTTTCTCTAATGAGAGAGCTATGATAAAATGAAATGAATTTGATCCTTATTTATACAAAATCTCTAAAAAATATTTTTCCACATTTAGTTAGGGTAAAACACAAAATAAGAGGAACGTCTCCCTTAATTTTTCCTCTTTACAACTTTAATTTGAATTTACATTTTGGCACTTTGGAAGTTGTTGAGTTGTTGAAGGGATCACTAGGACTCCAAAGGCCATGTGACACTATGCAATCTGTCTTCCTTGTCCATGAATCATTTCAAACCATCTTCAAGGATCACCTCCACCATGAAAATCCCAGCCCTAGGGTGATGTCAATCCCTCAAGATGACGTTTTGACCTTTCAAGGCCAAACATTGGGATAAGATGGGATAGGTCTCATCATCCAAAGTATATTCTCTTTCCTCCAAAGGAAAAATTCAATCTCTGTCTTCTCCTACTGTCTGGGTCATGGCATCCAACCTGTGGGATTCTTGTCCCAATGAAGGCCCAGGCTAGGCTTGTCCCTAAAAAATGTCCATCAACAAGGTCTTGCAAAGACAGACAAGTGCGCTCTCCAAGGATATGAATTCAAATGTATCATGGAAAGTAAAATCACATTTAATACAATATCTACCCAAACATGTTCACCAAAAAATACCTTACCAAATTAAACAAGTGCTCAAAGACCCTATGTGATTTTCCAAGTTTAGGTATGGGAGGGTTGACAAGGTGACCTATTGGATGAATAATTCCTTAAGTCAAGGAGTGTTTCCAGTAGGTGGACCCTCTCTAATTCATGTGGAGAAGACGAAGTGGATGGGGTAATACTTTTGGGCATGGGGTTCATGACATACAAGGGTTTGTATTGTCTCTTTTATGGGTGCCTTTGTAGAGGGTGTGATGCACCATCATTTTCAATGCATCCTTTTTCCAAGCCCATTCATTTTTCATTAATTAATTAAAGTCCAGAACAACTGGGTACTCCGAATGGGTAACATAAATATTGGGGGGAAGTACCACAATCTCACATGAAGGGAGAAGTACACAAAGTGCCATAGGGGTAAAGCAAAGGTTGTAACACACTTGTGTATATCCCTCAACAAGTGTGACATCTATATAATATGAAATTGTTTCTTGTATGTATTTGATTTTTTAGGAGAAACATTTCATTGTTCTCAAGACCTATTAAGGAGAGCATCTATAAGGTTATAGTTTTGTCTTTTATATTTTTCCAACTACATTCCCTCTGAGCCTTTAGCCCCTTCTTCCCATGAAAAGATGTACAATCCCTTCTTGGGTTAGTACACCCGAAAATCGCAAAAGATAAGGAGATGATAATGGGTGAAGTGTGAAAATTAATAAGTATTATTGGGAATGATACTATGAATCATCAAGGGGACCTCCCAGTAGCAAACCCATTCCAAAGGGTGACCACTTACTAGGGAACAATGTCAACCACCAAGGTGTAACATGGCAAAGAGAATAATTTCCAAGAATAAGTTCTATAATCAAAAGAAGCTTTAAATGCAACATACTCAAATGCCTCAAGTATTAAAGTTCCACTTACCACAATACCTAACTTGTACCTCATGGAGAAAGACCCATATTCTTATTGAAGCAAGCTGATGTGGTGAATTCCATCATGATGAATCCTGGATGTGTGGTGGTGAAGTGGGTCTCTGTCTATGCATGTGGATGTTTTCAGTCATTTGTCTCTCGGTACTCCATGTCTTCAACTTGAGGTCCTGAAGACATCATTTCCTTATTCATCCATATAAATTGGGGACAATAGGTCACAAGCATGGAAGATGACCAAGTGCCATACAAAGATCTGTTATAATAGGTTTGGTATCTAATTTGTAGATGGATAGAAAGAGGGAATTCATCACTACCTTCAACAATTGAACCAACTTTGGTGTGTAATTGGACATTTTTTTCTCTTATCTCCTACAACTTTTTGGATCTCCTAGTAGATATGTTTTGGGTAGTATTAATATCATACTTTGGTTCACTAGAACTCTTTGTTGACTCAATATAAGGAGATGGGTTTGTCAATTTAGGACAAGACTTAGTTTATATGGCTTCCAACTTTTCAAAAAAGGAGCATATGGAAGTGTTCCTAAAATGTGACATGTTGAGGGTTCTTCTTCAACCCTTTAAATTTTGAACAACCAAATACTATTGGGATGTCATAAAAGAGATCCAATTCATGGTGTAATACTATTGACCCAAACTACTTGCTGGAAGATGGCATGTTACAATTGGTAGGTTAAAGAAGCTATCCATTTTCATCAAACATTTTCCTATGGTATCTTTCTCTTGATAATATCTTGTGGCATTTTGAACTAGTGGAATATCTTCCGCATACGAACTTGATCTTGAAAAATTTAATGAATAATTATTCAAATGCATGTGCATAAATAACATAAATTCAATCAGATAAATGAATTAAAATAAAATCTAGACTTACTTCAAACAATGGGGGAGAACTTGATGAACTTGCAACGATATGGAATGAGCTAGAATCTGATGAATTGACCATTTGATATTATAACCTTTTCCCCCTACATTTGAGCCAAAACCATCATTAATACATGAATGGATTCTTAAAACAAATTTTGGGAAGAATAAAAAAATCTAACTTCAAACATAATTTTGAATGGATTTTAAAATTTATCGGTGCTCTTAATTAGTTATAGATGCATCAATGCATCTATATAAAAAGGCATTGGTGCACCAAATTATGAAAAGAACCGAAGTGTGACCTCCGTTAATTCCTCTACAAAATAAAATCTTTGAAAAATTTAACAGGGGAGGTTTGCATTTCTATTTTTTCAATAAAATTGGTTTTGATGCATTTTTATGTAGAAATCACATCGGGGCGCTTAAAACTATGTAGTGCATTGATTTCACAATGAAAAAATGAATGAAAATTTCATTTTTTAAATGTATAAATTTTGTCCGTGCTTTTATACATACAAAGAGCATTGGTTTGCACATATCGTTGCACTATCAACTGTATAGCACACCCAAATGGTAAGTTACAAAAACAACAACGCTCACGTTTATCATCAATGCACTGAAATATACAATGAAATCAATAACATCGCTTAGTTTAAAATATAAATACCATTGATTTTAGTATCGTAAGCGTACGGGTTTGACAATGCACAATAATCATTAATGAACAACGGTGTGTATACATGTGTTTAATGCACCGAGGCGTACTATTTTATATACACACTGAAATATTATTTCGTAAAAGTATTTCATGATTTCTATATCTGATGATTCCTGTTTTTTATAGAAGATGGCCAAAAGAAGTTCAAGGAAAAATACTTGTTTCATCGAGCGCGATAGTAGCTCATCCCAACAAGAGAATGAGGCAAGTTCTTTAAGTTTTATAAAAAAATTAATATATTTTAATTATCTTTAGGCTTAAATTAGTTATGTGTGTTGGTTAATGTGTTTCATGCATAGCAAAAAGTTGAAGAAACTCAATATGGTTGTTCGTAATATGAGTGCAAAAGAATGTAAGAGATTTATCAAAATGTTTCAAAGAGAGGAATTAGGTGGATAAAAAGGTAATCAACATGAAGTTTTTCTTTGACTTTTTACTAAAAATGAATTTCTTAACATTAATCACTAACAAGTTTTAAACACTCGAGTTCACATTTTTTAATGTTATGTAGGGATTGATCCTAAGATGAAAACAATTATGAAGGATGTAAATGATGATGAAAACTTGGTCCTTTGTTCATCTGGAGTGGTGCTACAAGAAAATGAGAGGGGAAAAATGTTGTATAGAACCTTGAGGGATATAATGGAAATAACATATAGACTTACTTTCCACTTACAATACAAAAATCAATCCAATGAATCCAAGAATCAAGGTATATATTGATATATAATTATGAGGGAACGAAACAAAACATAAAAATATTACATAAACAAAGAGATATAGTAATACTCAATTTTTATTAATGATTGAAATATGCAAGAACTGTAAAAACACAAAGTGAAATGAACTCACTAGAATGGTGGAAAATTATCTCTAAGAATAGATGTGACGGATACACACTTTCACAAGAAGTGATTACAATGAGACCAAAATGCCTTTTAACATAAAGAATCAATGATAAAACCTTAAACATCCAAAAACTCTAATCCTAGATGATGAAATACCAAAAGGTTTGTGGGCCCCGATGTGATTAATTGATACATCAACTTTTGGGGGTGTAACTTTTGCATACGATCTTTGTTCGAGGTGCTAGGTAACCTATCGAAAATGTCTACCTAAGAATTATACATTCTGAACAACCAATACATGCATGCAACTATCTATTAGGGACTACCGCACCAAAAAAAAGTTGTTTAGGGCCTCAAAATGGCTCCAGAAGTTCATGACTAGAAAAAATACTAGAAAACTGCTAGGATGGAAACTATATTTTGAACCGGTGGAATAGGTGCGTGGCCACCGATGTCCACCAGGATCATACATAAACTACATGAATCATTTCTAGAGAAATGTTCAATGAGACCTATGAGACTTGCAATACCAAAAACTTACAATAACAAAAATTAATCATTTAAAAAGTATTACTACTAAACATGTTTTTCTATAATATGTTCCAAAAATACCAATTTTTTTCTGTATTTACTTTCATGTTGATTTAAGAAAGATTTTTTTGTGTTTTTTTTTGTTTTTCAGGAACATTATAAAAATTCCAAGGTACAAACGAGGGGAACCAAAAATGTGTACAAGGAGATGGGAAAATAAATAAACATAATTGCATCACAAGAGGAGGCATCCCAACAACAATGTGAATCAGAGGTATGTAATCATTCATTTATTCTTTTCTATACACATCAAATGTAATTATCATATAAAAAATTATTTTTCAATTGTTTTGTTGTAGAAAAGAAAAAATGGAACCCATTCAACACATAAGACACAACGACAAGGAATAAAATGGTCGATCACAAAGTTTGTGAGTACTTATGTTTTTGGCCTTACTTAAGATTTCTTATTTGTTATGATTTTTATATTTAAATAATTAATTTACACTCATCCATGGTTGTTTTCTAATAGGTTCTAACATACAAAGAAGAGCCGACCGAATAATTGATCAACATTGGGTTTACTGAGCGTTGTGAGTATATGTTGAAGTACTAAGGTTTAATTGAACAATATATAAGTAACTATGTTGTTTAAATTCCCCCTTTTTTTTATAATTAATGGAACATTAAGAATTTTTTATATTAATTATATCGACTATGCTTTGTCATGTCGTATTAAACATGTAGGAAACAAAGTATGAAGTGCATCCAACAAAAGAGATTTTAAGACATGACACACGAAATGGCTTTGAAAGCATATGTATTGTTTATGAATCACTCATTGTTATGGTATGATTTTTTATTTACACAATCATGTATTTCTGATCTAGGCGTAAACCAATGGCCACCCACCTATTCTGCTCGCACAAAACAAGGGTTTCCACCTTAGCAGTTTTTTTACATCTTTTCGAGTACTAAACTTCTGGGGTTGTTTTAAGGCCCTAAACAATGTTTTTTGGGCCACACTAGAAGCTTTGGCCATAGTGTGACAAACAAATGTGTATTCCTTGGATATAACTTTCCAATGAGCTATTGTGCGCCCTAAACATTGGGAAGTTGACGTATCAACCACCCCCATTGGGGCCCAAAAGCCTTTTGGCGTTTCATCTTCCGAGGTTAGGATTTTGGATTTCATTTATGTTAAAAATGACTCTAGAGCCTCATTTTAAGCATCATCATCTTCTTGCGAATGAGTGTATCCATCACATCTCTTCTCAAAGATAAGCTGCCACCATTCTAGCAAGTCATTCACCTTGTAATTTTACAGTTTCTGTACATTTCTCCGATTAATAAAAATCATGCATTACTGTATTTATGTGTTTATTGCAATATATTTGTATATTTAATTGTTATATTTCCTCCTTCATTTTGTTCCCAAAATAATCTAGATCAATATTCTACTATATGAATGTAGATTTACTTATTAGACTTTATTTTTATGTTTGTATATGGAAGATGAGCATGAGGAACATAGAAAACAAGGTAATTAAGAAAACATTAGTTTAAATAACAAAAGTAAAATTTTACCTACAAGTGATGAAGAAATGAGACACACACGTATCTCAAGCAATGAAAATAGTTTAAGTGATGAATGCTAATCAATATAATTGAATGTTATTGCAAGTTGCATGTTTTGGAATATTTGTCTATGAAAATCAAGGATTTTGTTTATTGTACTTAACATAATGTCCCATTTGCATGAGGACATGTTACCAATAAATGTAACAATTACATATTGGTTTCATTTTGATTATTGTGGACCTTTACATTGTCCCATTTTGTATGACGATGGATCTCTTATTCATATATAATAAAATGGGTTTCTTATTTTATTGCATTGTTGAATGTTGTAAAATATTGCATTGTTCATTAATTAATATATGAACGATTTACATTGTTACAAATAACAAAGGTGTAATCCATTGGGTAATACATTAATGTGATCATTATATCAAAACAAAATAACAAAAAATTAAAAACAATATTATTATAAAAAATATTTGATTTTGAGACGATTAATTGAAAATTTGTAAAAAAAACAATAATTAAACTATATACATATGGATGCACTGTATTCTTTTGAACTCACTAAATAGTGCATCCGATAAAATAGATAATGATGCATTTTCACGAGTCATATGCATCAGTGCCTATTGATTACATTAAAACACTGATGTTAAAAATTGTGAAAAAACACCATTACTTTAAACAACATAACGTATGATTATATTTATGGTTTCAAAATATTACAGTGCACATGATTACAATATCCATTGATGCATTACATATAATATATGAACCACCCATTTAAATATAATATATGCATCGGTTCTTAGTAAAAAATAATGATGCCAACATCTCACCTCAAATATTCGAAGTTTCACTATCCTTTGGTGCACTTTGTAGTACATGCATCAGTGCATACAAACTATAAGAGCACTTGTGTGCCGTAAAATAAAAAGAATGACCCAGTGTGTAATATTTATGCGAGCATTGCTTATGCATACAAAAAATAATATGGACCAGTGTGTACATTAACACAAAAATCACCAGTGCTTCATACAACATAAATTATGTAACGGGTGCGTAATAGTTTTAAGAGAACTGACAATTTTGAGTTTTTTGTGCACACTGGTGTAGGTTTCTTAATAACGCACTAGTGCATTTTACTAATACAAGCCCCCAAAAAACCCTTTGCTAAAAACTCTGTCCACCCAAATGTTAACGCCGATAGGCATACACTTATTGGAAATGGCCAAAATTAATGGGATTTTAATGGACATGATTTCATATGCTTCGAATATTCTTTGTTGTCACAATGAATGACAGGATTCTATTTCAAGCATTAACATCCTTGCATGACAAAACAAGTCTGTTCATCATTAAAAAGGGCGATTAACATGATTAACATAATAATGGCAGATTATGTTATTAATTCCCACTTTAGGTTTAGTTTTTTACTGTACTTTACGCTTTTTTACTAGGTGTTTAGGTTTTTTACCAAATGTTTATGGGGTGTGTGGAGCCAATTGTTACTGGGTGAGTGGGACTCATGTTCATGGAGTTACTAGGTGAGTGGGAATCATTTTCATGGAGTGTGTCATATCCTTACTAGGTAAGGTTTAATTAGCATGTGGTATCACGTTTAGGTAACCAAACAAGTCTCTTAGGTATTGGAAAATTGGGACAACAATAAGACAAAATGTTTTCTTCCACTCCCATCCTCGGTCCAGTGAGGCAACTGATGCATGTATTTCCATTTTCCCCTCTGATAGTTTTTTAGGTTATTTGGATTGGAATGTGGCCACACCTTGTCTAATATGAACCACAATATGAATAATTTCCAGGAATCCAGGAGGCATTGTGGAGTAGAAGCTATGTCATGGAGAAATAGGTTCTCATGAAAATGTGTAATTCATCAATGCCTGCTCTGAATAATGTTTTTAAGCTTCGATATTTGTTCTTTACATGGCTAATGTTTCTCCACATTGACCTCATGCAGCTTATGAAATTAATGGTATAGACTATCCCATATCTAGGGTTAGGGTTTATATAGATTTAGGATTTTATTTGTAGCCAAGACTATCAGGAAAATTCATGGGATCGTGTTGTTGGGAGGATCTTGACGTTGTGAGTGCGTTGGAGAGTGGAGTTTCACGAACTTTCCAACATGCACTTCAACACTCTATCAAATTATATACTCAACCATTTTTCATTTTTGGTTAAGTTGTTGTGGTTCCTAATACTTTTCACAAAATTGTCATAAATTTTCATTGAGACTCTGCAGTGTATTTGAATAGATATGTTTTGTTAATGTATGAATATTTTTATGGAGGTTGTCCTACAAGTCTTTTATACCATGTTACCATATCCACCACAACCAAATTGAATGGATATTCACCGATGGTTGACAATTCCATTTTTTTCAATGCACAATTCAATCATTTCATGCTCTTAGACCTTTTGGTTTTTTTGGGTAGTAACATATTATGGGTTTTGTCTAAAAAACTTGCTTCCATTTTTATCATATGGGATTATAAAAAATCTTTCTATTATAGAAAGAATTGTCTCAACCCATGCAACTTCCTCAGAAGGCCTTTTCCATTTCCATGTGCAGACTTGAAGTCCCTTTTTACAATTCCCAGAGCTAAAAATCATATTTTTTCACATATACACACCCTAATAGTTATACAACATACGTATACACATGTATCACCATTACAACCCGTGTACATCAGGTTTTGTTCCCAAATCTAAAAAATGGTGTCGGGTTTCCATGTCACGTCATGAGATCCATGATCCTTGACCTTCCATATACTGGAAACGTTTCGACTCAGCCCTTCAGTTCCATTTCAAGGCTATAAATGGGCCATATCCAAGTTGTGGAAGAGAGGAGAAGAATTCAACTTTGAGAGAAAAGTTACTCTTGAGAAATTATTCACTTGATATTGAGTCTGCATCCCTTTGTCCTTTTAAGTCTGAACACATGGTTCAACCCCTAAGACATTCCCTATTTGATGGAGAACCTCAATTTATTTCTTACATGAGCTTGTCTTTGGTGGAGGCCCAACTGGAAGGGACTTAGTTTCTCGGTTCTGAGACGTTTCGACATGGAAATTTCTCATTCATACACTTATATTGATCATATTTTAATAGAAATACTCTTTTCTTGTCCAATTAATATCTTGAAAATATTTCAATTGTTATTCCATGGGCATATTTGTTATGAATATTGATGGATTATGCTATTATATGTGATAATTTTATATATTATCACAATATGATTGTGTATCTTTGTTTTTAAGGACAAGTTGCAGGTATATAACTTTGAGTCGAGTGCTCAACGATGGACTTCATCGAACGTCTAGACAAGGTAGGATCTTTATCTTTTCTTGTTAGCATGTTTGTTTATATAGAATACTTGAGATTAGAGTTTATTTCTACAGTCAGTTCCATCTATTGTGGTTTACCCCATGCCATAGAGTGATTTTCCTTGTAATAGAATTGGCAACCATACTAGGGAGGGAATCTTCTTTTCAGGGTTTGGAGTGTTTTTCTCCTTTGATTGCTCTCGGTTAGATTGAGTTTTCTTGTCTTCTTATTGCTTGACAACCTATTTTCATTTTGAGTCTGAGTTTCTTGGCATTATCCTTAACCTGATAGTATTTTAATACATATACACAGGTTTTCCCTTGACATAAGCATACATACACGAGATGTCATTCTATAGGGCACGTACATACGCGATTTTTTCTTAAACAGTCACATACATCATCCTTGTTTGCTTGATTTCTGAGTTTGGGTTTTGCTGGGTAAGTTTTGATGGTCGCTGAGTCATCTTGGGTCTCTGTCATGACTGTTAAGTTCCTGCGGAGTGATAGGAAACCTTTCTTTGGTTTCATTTTTGAGCGGTTTTTATTTCTCATCATCTTTCTCATTGGTTTTCCTTGCATCTTGGGCTAGGTGTTTGCCTCTTGATATCCTACTTGGTTTGTCTCTTTTTTATTACAATAGGGTTTATATATAAAGTTGTTGATTAATCCTTGCATTTTCATTTCTTTATATTGAAAATACAAAAAAATATACATTTTTCATTATGGCATTTAATCTTTTGGGTTCTTATTGTTGATATTGATACATGTGTGGAAAGATTGCATCTTATTTGAAATTGCAGAGTTGAATTGAAAGTTGCATTTTTGAAAAGATTATCATTTATTGTGAGTTGAAGTTGGGACTTTGCATTATATTCATATTCATTTCTTTCACTTGTTGAGAAATAAAATCATCAGTTTCACGACCACATCTTTTGTGTAAACAAAGACAATAAAAATAATGCTAATAAATTTAAAATTGATTAGAAACGATTTTATTTTTCAAGGTGCACAAACTAGCTTAAGATATAGAGCCTTGGAAAAGGATTTTGTGAGTAAACTTCTCCAAGGATATTAAAATCAACATATGTTTCTTATTAAGGGAGGGGTGAAATCCATTGTATAATTAGTGACATCAGGAGGCTTTACTCACACTAGAGTTAAGCACAAGGTCGTGTGAAGTTGGTTGCAGTGATATCCCTCTAATACCTTCTTAGCGTCAAGGATATTTCTGGGAATCTATTCTTATCTGGGGGTCTTTCTAGTTCCTTTACCTCTGTGAGAGGTGGTGTTTTCAAGATTTCAGGCTTTGTTACCCTGCCCATATTGTGGAATTGACTTACAACTATTCTCCTGTGCATTGGCTATATTGTGGTGTCTTTAGTTGCTTGACATAGGTAGCCAAATAGGTTACTTGCAGGGGTTACTTTGTAGGTATCTCGAGTCAGGTAATTGTAAGACAACACACAACCTTTATGGAGGATTACCTCTCCGGGGGGATCTGACCAACTGCGTTGTTAAGCCCATGACGACCCTTATAACTAATTCTGATACCTTTGATCTTTCGGAGGAAGTCTCAAGCCCCTCTTGGGTGAGACATACCTACTCTAGTGAGGGAGGCCCCTTTTTAGCCACTATATCCTATTTGTGTGCTCTCTGATTATTAGTTGGTCTTAGGATTTTGTATTGCATCATGATTTTTCATGTCTATGGTTAGTGGAGCCCCTGTGACTCCCTTAGTTAGTGTTAGCCAACCCATGGTCTTTTCTCATTCTATGGGGACAAATCCTTTTGTATTTCTAAGTGGTACGTCGAATCATGATACTCAACCAATACCTTGGGCCTCTAATCATTTTTCTCATGGTATTCCATACATGTATTTGCAATTTCCATCCTCTGTCTCGACTTCTTATGTGAATCCTAGTTTTTGTTTTGGAGGCATGATGCCTCCTTATTATCCCTTTTTATTTGGTGGGAGTCATATCCCTCAACCAACTCTTACGGTAGGAGTTTGGAATATTCCTTCCTATGGATCCAATGCTAGCTTCACTTTTCTAGGAGAAAGTGCTTAAATGGGTGGTCATTCTACTTATTACATCTCGTCCATCTATCCTTCTTTTTCTATGCCAGTTCATACGAACGCTTTTCCCATGGAGTATCTCCATATGTCCTCTAGTTTTTCATCCAAGGGTAGTCAGTTTTATAGTATGGGAAACCCCCTTCATGAAGTTCCTTCGTCTGGGGGAAACATATATCCTCACCCAAGTAACCCTTGTCATGTCTCTTTCTCTTCGCAAGTGGCTTCCTCAGTGATAATGTCCTTACAACTCTTTATGAATCAGTTTGGAGGAGTATACTATCCTGTCGGACATAGCCATGGTGTATACCAGAACCCTTCCTGGCCTATAATTTCTCAAAACCAGTCTTTCCCGGAACCTTGGTCTCAAATACCACAACCAACCGCCGCCAGTCCAATCACTGCAAGTCATACTGGAATTATATCACCACCCTTTTTTTGTCATGTTGGATATTGGTCGACAACCTCTGCAAGTCACGTTGAAGGCCAACAACCAGCCGCTGCAAGTCATGTTGGGGGCACAAATTTAGTCACTTCTAGTCACAGTGCACATTCATCACCAACCTCTACAAGTCATGTTGGATATTTTCTACTAGCCTTTGAAAGTCATGATGGGAGCATGTCACCAGCGACTGCAAGTCATTCTAAGGGAATTCATATGATTGAGAATCCTAGATGTATAAGACGTAAGCCCAATTCCCTTTGTAGGATTTGCAAAGGAGATCATCTCACTCGTTTGTGCCCTGCTACTGCTGTGGTACAAGAAGCATGGTCCTTTCCTGGGGGCCCTTTAGGTTTTGATTTGTCTTTGGTTTCCCAACATTCTAGTCCTTCTTTGGTTGATACAACGATCGTATCGATGCAATATTTGTCTGATACCCCTCTTCCTTTAGAGGGTGATGCGTCTCTTGAATTTGTTGTCTCACATCATGTTCAACCAACGGTCATGTCGATGCAATCTTCAATTGACTTCACTCTTGTTTTGGGGGGTGATGCATCTCTTGACCTTTTCTCACATCCTATTCAACCAACAGTTGAATAAGTGGTCATTTTGATGCAATCTTTGGTCGATCCCACTCTTCTCTTGGAGAGTGACAAGTCTAAGGAAGTGACATTGCCGATGCAATCTTTGGTCAATCCCACTCTTCTTTTGGGGGGTGATGCGTCTTTTGACCATGTCCTTAGCATTTCTAGTCCTCTACCTTCCTAATAAGGGAGAATTCCACTCTCTTTTAGTATGCTCCCTCTAAGTCCTAGGGTGGTTTCCTTTGATTGGAATGATATTGTAGAGCCTCAAATTCCTTCTTCTACACCCTTCTAGATAAGGGGAATTCTACGATATATTATAGATAAGGTAACCTATGAAAGTATTTTATCCTCCTTGAATTGGAAAGCTTTTTGTTTTCGCAAGCTTGTGTCATCTATCTATGAGTTGTTGACTTTTGACAGAATTCCTGCACGGGAGTCTTGGCCTCCCCCATTATATGTTGCTTGGAACAACATCCTCCGAGTCTTAGTTAAGCTCTTTTTCGACTCTATAAAAAGTGAAAATATTACCAAGTGAACTTGTCTCTTTCACACTCATTAATTGGATTTGAAAGGACGTCTATTTGGTGTAAGTTTAACCCTTTTTCAGACCAAGTAGACTAATTTTGAAAAATGAATACTCTAGTCACTAGTGGCTAAGAGAGTTCTCCTGGGTATTGTTTTATAATCTTTCGGGCCTAGGGGACTAAATTTATGAAAAAGGACATTCTTTGGAGTTAAGTTGTAATTGCATCTCATTCTCTTTCTTGCAGTATTGATCCTATTGCTAGTTCCCGCTTTCTCATTATAATCTTATTATCTTAATAGTTTTCATCATCATCCAAGCAGAGCCTTGTTTATATCCTTTGCAGCTTGACACCTTGTACCCTACGAGGAAACATTCCCCTGAGTGTCCATATCCTACATGCACCTCTTTGCATTGAGCATAGGTATGTTCCACTGATGGAACCAATTGCTTACTTGCGACACTTGTTTCCTCCTCTGTATCATAACATTCATTTGTCTATGAGAAAACAAAAAAAGACAGGTGGGAAAATAATATTATCTCATGTTGGCAGCAATCATGATGCCTTTGAATAGAGAACAAACTTTTGAGTCCACTTGTCATCCAAAGTTTGGGTTTAGCATGATATTAGGAAGTTGAGCTCGTTATTCAAAGTTTACTCCTCCTATTGGTTACTCTTTGAGTCCCTATGGAAAGTGTGATTGGTTCCTCCTGCATCACAAAGTTCCATCATTGAGTCTATGCTGCCATAGTCCTCCATATGTCTCATGCTCTTGTTCAAAGGATGTCTATAATCCTATGTCATCCATATCTTAGAACTCTTGACTTTGCATGTTGGCTATACTCTCAGTGTGTCTTAGAGTTACATGAATTTGTAGTCCTACCATGCACCCTGGTCCTACTTTCCTTATGGGTAGGTAACCTTGAACCCAACAGTCGACATCTCCTCATTGGTCGCTAACTAGGGGGTTTCCCTTGTGTTTGATGACAAGAAATGTATTCACACATTGAGATTCATGCAGTGTCTTGGATGTCATTAGCCTTATTGGTGATTTCCTCGCCTTTGTCGACAATTTTCCTTATTGGCTGCTATTCAGAGGATCTTTTTTGTGCATTGCTTGCATCCGGTGCATGGAAAAGATGCACATGTTCGTTGGTTCGTGAAAATGTTCTTCATCCAAGTTCATCCAAATCATAAATCTATTTCTTTGTACCTCATGTTGGCTGATGAGAGATGCATTAATTCTCTCCTTTCAGTGGGTTTCCTTCCATCAACTTCATCTCATCTATTATGGAAATGAAGCCTAGAGTCTTATGAGTACCTAGAGGCTTGTAGTCATCAGTGGTAGGTTCTCTTGCCATCGACATCTGAGAATACATAAATGTTTCATGATCCATGGATTCTTCAAGTGTTTGACCTCAAATCCTTTATTCACACTTGTAAGAATGTACTCGGTTCCTTGATACCTACTTTCATTATCGATAGGTTGTTTTGTGTTTGTTAATGGTACACCTCAATGAACGGTGATCAAACGAAGTCTCATTATGTTCGACCTCAAATCCTTTATTCACATGATGTATACTTGCACCTTTGGCGGATCATATAGAAGACTTGAAGACATTAGTTTATAGTCACAACTTTCCTGAGTTGTTGCTATCATTCATTGGACATGTACCTATATGACTTCAATGATCATGGGAGATCAAATTTTACTCCATTGTATACATATACATTTAGATTGGTTTTTACTAGGCCTTGTTCATGACTATGACAAACTTTGGCATGTATATTCTCTGTATTTCCTATTCATGGCCATGAATAGTTGTTTGGTATATTTCCACATGGATCTACAGTGTAATTCAAATTGGTAGCCATGTGTACAAAGTCATTATGGATTGTAATATTCTTATGAGCAACTAGTTCATCCAACAGGGTCTCCATTACTCCACTTATGTGAATTATAATGTATTTCGACCATCGTAGATACTCCTCTAACCTCACACATTAGGGGGCATATGTTATAGCAAGATTTGCCTCACCCCATGCAACTTGCTCAAAATGCCTTCTACATTTCCCTATGCAGAGTTGAAGTCCCTTTTTGCAATTCCTGGATCTAAAAATCACATTTTTCCACATATACGCTCCCTAAAAACTATACAACATGTGTATATGTAGGTTGCACCATTACAGCCCGCGTACATCGGGGTTTTTGTCCAATACTAAAAAATGGTGTCAGGTTTCCATGTCACGTCACAATATCCATGATCCTTGACCTTCCATATACTGGAAACTTTTTGACTCGGCCCTTCAGTTCCATTTGAAGGATATAAATGGGCCATATCCAAGCTGTGGAAGAGAGGAGAAGAATTCAACTTTGAGAGGAAAGTTACTCTAGAGAAATTATTCACTTCATATTAAGTCTGCATCCCTTTTTCCTTTTAAGTTTGAACACATGGTTCAGCCCCCAAGATCTTCCCTATTTGATGGAGAACCTCATTGTCTCTCTTATATGAGCTTGCCTTTGGTGGAGGATCGAAGTGGTGGAGGCCTAGCTGGAAGGGACTTATTTTCTTGGTTTCGAGACATGTCGACATGAAATTTTGTCATTCATACACTTTTGTTGATCATATTTTAATAGAAATACTCTTTTCTTGTCCAATTAATGTCTTGCAAATATTTTAATTGTTATTCCATGGGCATATTGGTTATGAATATTGTTGGATTATGCTATTATATGTGATAAATTTATATATTATCACCATATGCTTGTGTATCTTGGTTGTTGAGGACAAGTTGCAGGTATATAGCTTTGAGTCGAGTGCTCAACAGTGGACTTCATCGAACGTCCGGATGAGATAGGCTCTTTATCTTGTCTTGTTAGCATGTTTGTTTATATAGCATACTTGAGATTAGAGTTGATTTCTGCAGTCATTTCCGTCTGTTGTGGTTTACCCCATGCCATAGAGTGATTTTCCTCGTAACACTTGCTTCCACTTTTATCATATAAAATCATTGGTGCATTCCTTGTGATGTATCAAATAACACAAGATAATTATTATGATAAGTTCCAAAAGCATGTATCTACCATAGACCCAAGTAATAATATCTCAGTTCCTGAAGATTGTTATTAAATATTATTACTTTCCAAGTGAAAGAATACATGTATTATTTTATGGTAAAATGTTATTGCATAGTTTCTTCTTAGCCACCACAATATGGCAAACTGCAATCTCACAATATTTTTCACTCACACTTACCATAATAACCCTACACATCCCATTCAATTTTTTTAGACTCTATTATGCTCAAATCCATCTAGAAGCATCAAACTTATCAAATTTACTAACTCCTCAAAATGCACAGAAAAAAAAATAGAGAAATTCCCCAAATTGAATACAACTTCACATAACCTCTACTTGAACTCACCCACAAATTCCGGTGTCTACCTTCACCTGAATTTCCCATAATCACTAAACCACACACTTGATCCTTCATGTCCTCCATAATTTCCCATCATAATTGTACGATGCAATTGATCCTTCATTTCCTCCAGTTCATTGTATTATCTATCTTTAACAATTCTTGTAGGATGGAGGGAAGAATAAGTCGTTCCCTTGAGAGAAAGAGAAATATTTTTGGCGGTGGTTTTGAGGAAATCCTTATCCTCGCCAATACTATTCTAATGAGATGAAGCACTTCATTTCCAACTTCGTCGACCTTATTCCATATAAGGATATTGCATGTTTAACATTGAATATATCTCATTGTTGCATCTCAAACCTATTTTTTGGCTTTATGTTAAATGGTTTTGCCTATTCTTCTATCACCCCCTAAATTTTTTCATGTCACACACTACCAAATATCATAGGCATGATAGCCAGGATATCATAGGAAAATAATTTAATTCAACATGCATATATTCCAACAAATGCAATACATACATTGGTTGGTGTGTTCATATTTGGACATGTAAATTGATTACACTTAACTATTTATATTGTATTGAATTGTTTTTCATCTAATTGAGCCTTTAAACATCAAAACAAACACATATGATGGATATTGTTGCTTCATGTTATCCGTGGAATGTGGTATAACTTTCATATGTGTATCCACCCTCTCTTGCATGTTATCTATTAAAATGGTTACAACACAATGACGAGTGGCATTTCCATTGTAAGACAAAAACGTGTCAAAGGATTATAAGAACCATGCATTTGGAATATTATTTTGTTGTCACAAAACACAAACCACAATGGCATTGATCGACGTATATAAACCACTTTTATAATGTGGTTGTGCTAGATTTATTTGTATGGAGCATCCATTTCAACCTTTGCTTTAAATAGTGGAGGTTGTAGCAGAGTTTTTTTTATAATTTTTCCAAATCTTGTAACACTAAAAACTTCGGCTACAAGGTGTTCTCGTTGTAGTGTCATATATATGGGAATCTCTCTAGATGCACTTGTGATCCAAAATGGATCTAAACAAAAACTAAATGGTTGTAAGAATCAATAACCACACGAAATTTAACAATTAAAGAGGGTTGAAGAAAAAAAAAAGAGACAATGCAAGCATTAAAAAATTAAATGAAAGAATATGAAAAAATATAAATGAGAAAAACACAAATGAAATAGGAGAGAAATTTGGTGAATAGGAAATAAAAGGAAAATAATAATTCCTCTTCCCATTACCCCCATATTTTCTTATATCTTATTTTAATTGGACTCACAAAGGGTCTTTTGGTTGAGAGGTGAGGATGTAGAAGAGGACTAGCTACACAAATTGTTGAATGGCCCATGAGCCTATAACCTACATTGTATAATTTTCATATGGTTGGTTGTGTGCAGGTTGACCAGGAATGGAATCCTAGGAGTCATTTAGAATAACAAAGTTCTCTTCATTGGTCTAAGACCAGAAACCTGTTTCCATTTCTGTAGAGGATCCATGCTGGTGAAGCGAGTGGGATATAAGTCCCTCATTTACAAATCATATTTGTATCAGAGAAATTGAATCCTTGAATATGGTGTAGCTACCAATACTTTAAAGATAAGAATACATGGCATGGGTATATCACATAAGAGAGAAAGTTTGGAAGACCTAAAGGCCATCAATATGCAGATATAAGAGGAGAATCAACACTTGAAGGAACATGTACATACATTTGATTGAAGGATAACAAAACTACAAAAATAACTCGATACCTTTGCAAATGTTTTCCATTAATAAAGAATCAATTCGTTGAACATCAAGACTCCCTTACTGATATTATGGAAGATTGGAACCAAAGCAAAGTTTAGCTTATGCAATTGGGAGAGGAGGTAATTCAACTAGATAGTTGGAAAGAGGATAGATTCACTTAGATGATGGCTCAACTACACCAAGAGTTCCTAGAGAAGGAGAAATAATTGGCAAAGCTACAAGTAGTTGTCCAAGAGCATAGAGCAGCAAGGTATCCTCCCATTACTATCACAGAAGCCAACACCATGATTAATACAATAATGGTAAATTCACCTTCTTTAGACCTTTCTCAAGATAATTTTGGTGATTTTGAAAATAACACTAGAGGTATCAATTCCAAGATATTAAGAAATATGGGCTATGATTGTCAATGGTTATTCAAGAGAAGTCAATGAATAATAAGCCCCATTGTAGTTGAACAAAGGGTCAAGCATGAAGGCCTAGGTTTTGATGGCATATAGGAAAAGGCCATGACCACCAAGATCACTTTTGTGAAGGAAAAATATGTTACAAAGTTGATCTACTCATCAAAAGAGAGAAACAACAAATGAATATGGAATCACACTACTAGTCCATCTTTCTTGTGGAAAACCGTAGAAGGGTAGTGACAATGAAAGTTTGTAGACTCAATTTACACTAGCACTCTGAATAAGTAGCAAGCCAATTAGTCGAAACAACAAGAAGAAGACCACGAGGTCTTCTTTAGGAAAGAAATACCCCATTTGTCATTGCTACAATAATAAAGGCCATAGCATTTCTTGTTGTTGGTATTATAAAGGATGTTCATTCTATGGGAAGAGAGGCCATGTTGAGGCATCTTACTAGGAGAAGCAAGTGACTTGCCACAAACCTATATGGTTTCAGAGGAATAATGGAAAGAATACTTCCCCAAGAAAACAAAAAACTTAGAGGAACATGGATAAGAAAATCATGTCAAGTAGTCCATATAGAACCAATATTTTTTCCACCAATACATGTTGTATGGAAATTGGGAAGAAATATGTTGGAGGCTCCATCTAGAGCTCTATCCTAGGAATCACACCATTAATATAATAGTGTAGAGAATGAAGCCTAAAGGATATGAAGAGCTCTCTATATTTCCATCCCAAGGGGAAGATATTATCTAGGGATTTATAATAACACCAAAGGTTAGCATCATCAATAAGGTGGACAACAAGTTGATGCCAACATCAAAGGAAAACCTAATCCAATTTTTTTCATTTGATATTCCGATAAAATATTTTCTTCTTGGAGATGTGTTAGAGTTTGGTTCATAGAGGTCAATGGCCTAGGGGGTTCCTTGAAACTCCATGACACCCAATGAAGAAAAAAATGATGGATAACTCATGTTTCACCAATTTTTCTACTATATGTTCCTTGCACTATCCAAATATTAAGGAATTTCCTCATCCTCAAGACTCCAGGTATTGATGTCACCTAAAACAATACATTGCATGATTTTTCAATTGTCGTGGGCAGAAGAAGGTGTTATAAATACACACAAAGGTTGTCATCCAAATG
>SNQJ01S0117549.1:21848-43302 GCA_010110895.2 Picea sitchensis
CTATCCTATTTATTAATGATATTTTGGATGAGCTTCATGGTGTCCAATTCTTCACTAAACTAGACCTTCACCTCAGGTTACCATCAAATATAGATGAAAGAGGTGGAAATTCCTAGGAATATGTACACATGAAGGCCATTGTGAGTTTTTAGTAATTCCCTTTGGCATTTGTAATGTTCCATCCACCTTTTAGAGCCTTAGGAACAAGAGTTTTTGGCCCTTCCTGCACGATTTTGTGCTTGTATTATTTGGTGATATTTTGATCTATAACAACACCTAGGATGCACATGTCGAGCATTTTGAGAAATCCCTACAACTCCATTGGGACAACTATGGGTTCCTTAAATGTTTGAAATGTTCTTTTGACACTTTAGATGTTGAATTCTTTGGTCACATTGTTAGTGAGACCTTGGAAACATTACGAGGTTTCTTAGGAATTATGAGATACTACAATAAGTTTATGAATAATTGTGGATGAATTGTATCCCCCTTAAACAATCTACTAAAATAGAATGCCTTTGCATAGAATGAGATTTTTGAGAAATCCTTTTCATCTTTAAAGGAAACAACATGTACTAAACGTATCTTAGCCATGCTTGATTTCACTAAGACTTTTGTCTTGGAATGTGACACTTAGGGTAGAGGTCTTGGGGTCACACTAATGCAAGAAAGGTTCCCCTTGGAATTCACCATTAAACATTTGTGTGACAAAAATTTGGGTATTTCAACCTATGAGAAAAACATGATGACCATCCTTCATGCAATCAATACTTGGCACAAATATCTCATTGGGTGGTGATTCCATATCAATATAGGTCATCGTATTTGAAGAATTTTATGGAATATAGGCTGTCATCACCCAAGCAACATAAGTGGGTCACTAAGATGTTTGGGCATGATTATGAGATCATATATAAGAACAACACTGAGAATGTGGTGGTTAATGTTTTTTTGAAGGAAGTATGAGGAGGATGGATCTCTTTGATTTATCCTTACCTCTACCATATTGTCTTATAGAATCCCAATAACAATGGTTGAAAAATGACATTATGGTTCAAATCATCCAAAGACTTCAAGAAGACCCCAATCCCTTAAGTGGTATACTAGGAAATAAGAGACCTTGCGATATAAAGGGCACATTTTCCTGGCACTAAATGTTTATTTAAAACAAAGGATATTAGAGGAGTTGCATTCATTGACTAATGTGTGGGTTAGTCTGGCTTTCAAAAAACCTATGAATAAGTTAAGTGATATTTATTTTATGAAGGCATGAAAAATGAGATCCATACTTTTGTAGCTAAATGTCACACTTGATAGAGGAAAAAGGGTGAGTTTGTGAAGACTCTTGAGGCATTACAACCACATTTGATTCTAGTTACTATTTGGAATGACATTTCCATGGATTTTATCATGGGATTCTCAAAATAGAAAAACAAATTATTCATCAAGGTGGTAGTTGACCCCCTTTCTAAATATGCCCACTTTTGTGCCTCATCACACCCATTTATTCCCTCCATAGTTTCCCACGTTTCCACGGATCCGTTTTTTAAGTTACACGATATGCTTACTTTAATTGTGTTGTATTTTTACCTTGCATTCATCAACAAATTATGACATGTTTTTTTTAAACTATAAGGAAGATAATTGAAAAACGAGCACAACTCATCATCCCCAAACTGATAACAAAAAATAAGTGGTTAGCAAGTGCCTCAAAACCTGTTTTAGATTCTTTGCATTAGACATGAAACACCAATGAGCATAGTGACTACCCCTTACAGAATGGTGGTACAAAACCACTCATCATAGCACTACCAAAATGCCACCATATGAAGTTGTCTATGGAAAAAAACTAACCTTACCAACTTCATAATTACGAGGCACATCTAAAGTTTAGGAAATGGATTGCATGCTTAAAACTACAATGATCATTCTTTGCACAGTTAAGGACAATTTGCCAATGGATCAAAATATAATCAAGCAATATGCTAGCTAGAATCACTTGGAGAGTATTCTTTCGAAGAATGGGATTAGATGTTTCTTATTTTTCATCCCTATAAGTAGACCTCTCTTAAAGTCAAATCCACTAGAAGATAGCATCAAAGTTCTATGGACCCTATTAGATCCTCAAGTGCATTTTCCATGTTTCCTATAGATTTTCTCTCCCTTCCCACTACAAGATCTATCTAGTCTTTCACATGTCATGTTCAAATAAGGTTATGGGGTTGAATTTCCAAGTTTAGACTAGCTTCTAGAACTTGATGAAGAAGGATCCTTTTGGCTATATACAACAATAGTACTAGCCACTAGAGAGAGTCAACTCCACCAACACACTATCATGGAAATCCTAATACAATGGAAATATATGCAACTTGAAGATACGACTTGGGAACCAATAAAAAATTCACTATGGTTTCCACATGTCTATCATTGAGGGAAATGGTTCTTTTGAAGGGGGAGGGCATGCTAGGGTCTTACCCTAACCTCCCTACTTTGGGGCACTTAAGAATTAGTCCATTAATGCACAAGGCCATCTTTTTTGGACAAGGGCCATTAGATGGTTAGCAGGTAGTTACTTAATGTAAAAGGGTTGTCCTTATTAAATAAGGCCCTAGCACTAGGTGGTTGGTACTCATTAATGATAGGACCACAAATAGTTGGGGTTTTTCTAGTATGAAACTATTTATAGAGCTAGAAGGCTATGTGATGTTTTGTCAAGGATTGTTATTGTATTGGAGCTCTTCTCACAGGAGATTGCCCCCTCAAATAGGCTCATGAACATTGCTCTATCTATTTTGGAATAATCAATACAATGATTATATTTTACATGTTTAACCTCATTGTCTTTTTTTTTTTTTTTTTTCACACTTATATTTCTCTGCATATTGTTCATGTTCTATTGTAATGTACTAGTTAAGTACATTACAATTAGCTTGTTGCAATGGAGATATCATTGACCAATATTATGAAAATAAGCAAGATTTTTTTTTATAAAGATGCATAGTATATGAGATGGTGAAGGGTACATATTAGAACACAAGATTGTACATGTCATTGTTGATATTGAAGATGACTTGGGAAGATTTATCCTTCAATTTTGTATCTGATAAGTCACGAGTATATTATAAAGATTTCTTAATAATAAGCAAGCTACTAGTTTATTTCAAATATATTGAAAAGGATTAATCCCATCTCTCTAATAGGGATATATTCTACTTATTGAATTTAAAAATTAAAAATAAAAATATGTATATAAAAATAATACAAAGATATTTATGGAAAAAGTTTGGAAAATAATTTTACAATATATATTCATCAAAAAATTTAAAAAGAAAAGGAAAACATTATCATGATTAATATATAAAAATGAAGTAATGTCCAAGGATAAATTAAGAAAATTGAAAATAGCTTAATTTGGAACTTATAAGAAAATAAAGTTAATAGTTATGTGCAATGAATGATTTGTATTGAATGGGTGGTACACTTTATGAGTATGTTTAATGGTTAAAAATATCTGTTTTTTTTAAGAGATTATATGTTCAAATCCGGAGGGTAGAATATGTACATCTCCTTAGACTTAAGGAGACCCCAATCTATTAACCCACAAATAAGAAGATCTCATATACCAAGTTAGTATCTTTTATGAATTTAAAATTAGATTATTATTATTACTAAAAAAAACTATTAAAAATGTTAAAGATTTTAGAAGATTTATAGAAAAATTATAAATAAAAACGAATTGAAAGAAAATAAAATGGAAAACCCAGCCTATTTTTGTTAAAAGAGAGGTAAACAACAAAACATAAAAAAAAATGTAGTTATATGGGTAGTTACAAGTGGTTAACTGCCCAAAACCCTTCCCATATTGGAAAATGATAGTTGATTGATGCAATGAAGATCAAGAAAAACAGACACGTTCAAGCAAGGCCCCTCCTGTTCGCGTTCATGTCCCCTGCACCCATATCATGATCGTTGCAGGTTCATGCTCATTTATTTCTGATTCTGGCCAGCCGAGAAAGATTATGAAGAAGCATGGGATATTATTGTATGCTTTGTTTTTAGCAATGGCAGACATAGAAATAACGAGTAGAAGATACGCAGAGGCGCTCGACTCTTGTATTCTTCCCAATGGCAATCAAGATTACAAAGATGCCCTCTCAAAGAGCATTCTCTTCTTCGAGGGGCAGCGATCGGGTATTCTTCCACCTGATCAGAGATTGACATGGAGGAAAGATTCAGCCCTCAAAGACGGATTTGATCAGAATGTAAGTATTGTTCCTCAAAAAATTTCCTCACCAGTAAGCATAAGGATTTGATCAGAATGTAAGTATTGTTCCTAAAAATATTTCCTCACCAGTAAGCATCAATCTGAACTGATAACTCGAATGTATGCAGGTTGATCTAGTTGGAGGATATTACGACGCAGGGGATAACATAAAGTTTGGGTTTCCAATGGCTTTTACTACTACCATGTTAGCCTGGAGCGTGCTGGAGTTCGGGGATTTAATGGGCCAGGACCTTGAAAATGCCAAAGCTGCAATTCGTTGGGCTACAGACTATTTCCTAAAAGCTACTGCTCAGCCTGACAAACTCTTCGTGCAGGTATGACCTAGTGAAAAGTATAATCTGTTCCAATAGATCCAAGCGTTCAAAAAATCTAACAGGCATCAAGCATTCAAAAAGATCTAACAAGCATCCATCAGGATGCTTACCTAATTGTTAGTTCAAGGGTTTTGTTAGATTGGTTACTGTAAATATTGTTAGTTATTAAGCTAGCTCCATACCAGCAAATACTACACTCAGGAATGGAAAATGGAAACATCATTTAAATTTCCCATGCATGAAAAAAATAATTATTATTTTATACTTGCTAAGGTAGGTGATCCAACAGCTGATCACAATTGCTGGGAGCGACCAGAAGACATGGACACACCTCGCACCGTTTACAGCATCGGCACCCAAAATCCGGGGTCTGAAGTCTCTGGTGAAACAGCTGCAGCAATGGCTGCCGCGTCCATCGTCTTCCAAACATCCGACTTAGCTTATTCCCAACGTCTGTTTGACACTGCAACTCAGGTCAGGCAAAATATGCGCCCCATTTACAACTATAACACCATTTCAAGATGTAATTCAACGTACTTTGGTTCCTATTTGAATAAATAGATAGTGAATTTTACCACACCTGCTAACCCGTTCTGTTTGGTTGTCCGTTTGTCCTCCATAGCTCTTCGCTTTTGCAGACAGATACAGGGGAGCTTACAATGACAGTCTCGAATCAGCAATTTGCCCATTTTACTGCGATTATAGCGGATACCAAGTCGGTTGTCTGTAGTTTATTTATTTTCCATGTCGGATCAATTTAGTTTCTTCGAAGTTTACATTTTATGTCGTCGATTTCAGGACGAATTGCTGTGGGCTGCTGCATGGTTGCACAAGGCATCGACGAACGACTCTTATCTGCAGTACATTCAAAACAATGGGCAGGCACTTGGAGCCGATGACGGCATATATGAATTTGGATGGGACAATAAACATGCTGGGGTTAATATCCTGCTCTCCAAGGTAATCGCTTCAGAATATTGTCATCTTCATTTTTATTTGAAAATTAATCTATCCGAATCTCAGGGATTTATCTATGAACTGTCTAAAGAGATCAATTCCTGCATGAAAAAAGTTAAGGTATGCTTTGCACCTGTACACATTTAATTCTTTTAATTACAGGATGTGATCTTTATATGTAATTCCTAAATATCAGGTTAAGATATATCTTATCTGATTTGATAAGAATGTTACAATTTCTTAAAATGCACCTTTTGACACAGTCATATCAACGGTTTCTTATTGTATATTTGGTTTTACAGGACTATTTCATTGGAAATATAAGCTTCTTAAACTCATACAAGAGAAACGCTGACAGTTTCATTTGCTTTCTCTTACCTGGAACATCATCGTCTCCACATGTTAAATTGACACCAGGTATACAGCGATTTTTCTTTTGGGTTGGAGGAGCGGGGTAGGAAGTATTCTATGCCGAATTAATTATGTACCCATCTTGCTCCTGCTGCAGGGGAATTAGGCATTAAATGTTTTACTTGCAGGTGGCCTGATATTCAGATCTAGTGGAAGCAATATGCAGAGCGTGACGTCCATATCCTTTTTGGCTTTGGCGTATGCTAAGTACCTGAGCAATTCGTCTCAATCGGTGTGGTGTGGAAGCGTCGAGGCAACTCCAGCAAGCATTCGGGGCTTTGCAAAACAACAGGTAGGTGCATATTGTGAAATCAAGAAATGACTGGTAGAAATCAAGAAATGATAGTCTTGCTGTATATCTAGGAAAGCATTTGTGAAGAGGGTTTCATGCATTTATATGACGTGCGTTCATCCAATGGTGGATGGAGTGCAGATTGATTACATATTAGGAGAGAACCCTCTGAATCTGTCATACATGGTGGGATATGGCTCCCGCTTTCCCCAACGGATTCATCATAGAGCCTCATCTCTGCCTTCTATAGTGGATCATCCGGGCTTCATTGCATGCAAAGATGGGTCTTATTATTACAATAGCAAGGATCCCAACCCTAATATTCTGATCGGAGCAGTCGTTGGAGGACCAGATGAATACGATCAATTCCCAGATGATCGAGCAAAATTTGAAGAGTCGGAGCCTACTACGTACATCAACGCTCCTCTGGTTGGCGCGCTTGCATTTTTCAGCGCAAATCCAAATCCACTGTGATCCTAAAATGCTACCTGGGAGTCGAAATGTAAGTCCTTTCCCTAAATCTTGATTTAGAAGCATGATATCGATAGATGGGAATAGTTTTGGGAAATTTGGGGCATTAAATCTCCTACTCCGACCAAAATAAACAATCTTAATAAAAAATAAAATGCCATTATAGAAAGTTAAATCTTAATGTTTACTCTACTGAGAGCATGCTGGCTTCATGCAAATTTAAATTGCTGCGACCATGAATAAATTTTGCTTATACCCATTGCTGCTCCGATTAAACATTTATGGAATTTGCTGCTTTGATCTTCAGACCAGTTAGAACTTCAATGAATGAAACCTGAATTTGTTTGATTGTTATTGCCACTCGATATTCACAAGCAACGATTAGGTCTCAAAAAAAGCGGGAAAGACTGAAACCAATCTCCCCTTTAGGTCCAGTAACTGATTTAGAGTGTTTCAAATGTGATATCGAAATTCAACCATTGGATTGGTGAAGGGATTGAGAGGTGATTCAATATGCAAGGTATATTATTTGTTCAATTCGATGGCTTAAGTATGTGTCAGATAGGGTTTCAACGTAAATATAATAAATCAATATTTTTATGAAAAATGTACTGTGCAAAACAATTGGTGATATTTCTTTTCATTATTTTATATAGCGTAGGACTGGTGAATTGTTTTTTATTGGGCGATTTATATGGAGATTTTTTGCCCCTGTTAATTTAACCAGGGTCTTTAAAATAGTTTCTATAAAGTTTGTGAATTATTTTACATTAAAAGCTATTTTTACGGAAGAAGGTTGTTTATTTAGCTATTCTTGTGACACTTACATTTGTGTAAGCCATATGCACAATGCAATAAGTAAGTTATGGGTAGTGTGTCTTTTCCATTTTGTTTGTTGGATGGTGAATAGTGTGGTATATAATAGACAGAAGAAGATGGTACACTACTAATGATTAGCTTAGTTCATGGTGTATAATTTTTTCTTTACATTTCATTTGGGAACATACTAATGGACAAAAAAACATATTGAAGAAAAAGTGAAATAGATAGTTTTCCACTTATTGTGGCAATATTACATGCAAATATATGGTGGAAAGTATGGTGGTTAATATTATTATGTGAAGTTCTCAAATATAATAATGGTGATAATTAGTAATTGTTTTCAGAAGGCATAAAAGTACTTTAATAGAAAGTTTATTGTAAGAAGGTTATCATAACGTGTAAAATTGATAGAACATGCATTGATTAAAAGTTAAAAAAATGGCGCACATAACTATCATGAAGGTTGGGCTTTCAATAGGGATTGAGAAGGGTAATATAAGAATTTGAAGCCTTGTATACATTGTATACATCATTGATGCATGCGTGTTTAATGCTGCTGCAATGTTAAGTGATGCAAACAATGGAAATGGATTTTTTTGTTGTTGCTGTTGATTGTGGTTAATCCACCTTGTGATGGAAATGACATGTTTGGTTTCTAACATTGGAGTAGGTTTGTGTGAGCATAAATCTATGCTAAGAAGTGAAACTCATTGTACTCTAAAATGGTACCCATGTATACATGGGAAGTTGTGGTCCTCTATAATGTAAACACATGGGATGTTAATTTGTTTAATCTTGAAAAACAATAATGGATGTGAGATGGTTGGTTGAGAGTGCACCACTTATCTACTTATAAAAACAAAGAAATGTGTTGTATGCTGAGAGTACACAAATTTTATAGGTGTTGTTGTCTCCCGAGATGTTCCAGGTTGTCATTGGAACTATGTCGAGGAATCCTAGGGGATAAGACTTAGAGTGAGCCTTAAATCCATGTTGATAACATCATAAATTATGCAAAAATTGTGGGTAAGTTTTTCTCTCTCTCTTATAGAACTCTCGACCCTCGAACAATACCAAAACCAATATCAAACTCTTCAATGTCAAGAGGCATGTGTCCACGAGTGCTTCAGACAATTTAGGTTTAATTTGAGAAGGGATGGATTCTGAAGAAATACAAAATAAACATGTGAAGCAACTTTAAGGTGAGTTTCAAAGTCTATGGAAAGAATAACATGCTGAGAAATTAAGAATTCAGTAGTTCTAAAAACTATACCAAATCATTAAATCATGCATAAAAAACAAAAAAAAACATTTTCATATATTTAAATCCATGGAGGTACCCTTTGCACATGATTAAATACAAGAAAAAATGACATGAAGTGGTCATACATTCAGAGGAAATCACTTCAGTACCATAAGCTAAATAACATGCAATAACATTGTACATGTCGTGAAACTTGTTGCTCAAGCTTTTATTAATGGGGATATGATACAAGGAGCCATGAGATGAGAGGGATGGCTCTTACAAGAGAACATACATAGAAAAAGAAGCATGAAATAAAGCATAACACAGGGGATGAATCTATTAAAGCTCATAGCCTTGAAAATTGGTTTGTGTCTGAGGGGGTTTTGATAAAAAGGCTTGTGTATAAGATACTCTTAAATTCCCCAAAGTGTCAACCTTGGAAACGAGCTCCTTCCATTGATTTATAAATGCTTTTGCTTGAGAGAAAAACGCTCGCCTGGACCAATATTTCTGCTTGAACATGATGATCGTTTGTCATAATCTTGATACCACGCCTAGTTTTCTAACCAACTCCATCTTCCTAAATGATTTTAACAGATTTTGTTGACTAAAACTAGATTTTTACCTCAGAAGTTGATGTGATGTTGCTGCTGCGGAATGTGTTTTTTTGGTCCAATCAAGACTTCTAGTGAATCTCTCAATATGAATCGATTGGGTCTGAGTATGCAATTCCGAATTTACTCGACCATGGAATGATTTGGATCCATGACTAGTTGGAAGAATGTCCATTGTCTTCAACTGAATCTCCACATCATTCATGCAAAGCATTATTTACTAGCTCTTTAAATCCCCCGCCATGAACTGTTGTATTACATTGGTCTATTGATACAATTGTATCTTAGGATAAATTCATGAATTCCCTCCTAATATTAATATCAAGTTAATGATACAAGAGGAGAAAATTCATTTCTTATCAAAGTGCATAACACGCTCTCCCAACATTTGCAACCAAGATGCTTCATAATTCACTTATCAAGGTGTTTCATAATTAATCGTATGAAACACCTGAAATTTGAGTAACTTACCCTTAGAAATTAGAGTATTCACAAATTGGTGGCTCATGATTTTTATAGTTTTCCCTTATAAAGGTTTGACACATGCATGGTAAGTCAATTGGCAGGACGAGGTGATTTGTCACACTTAACCTGATCTGTTGAGATTTGAGGCATGCACGAATTAGCATATAGAGGAAATGATTGTTGTCCTCCCATGCTTGTGGGAAGGGATATGATGATGGGTGAATGGAGGAAAATGTGATGCTAGATATCTTGTTATGCATCACATGTTTTCCAACTTATTTGGAAGGATGTCAGTGGACCTCCCACTCGCTTGATACATTTTCACTCATGCCCCTATTCGAAACATGCGTCTTTTTCTATATGGTTCAGAGCCTTTTGAAGTTTGGTAAAAACAAGTGAAATTTGGATGATGTCATGTTGACGTCATTGTAGATCGTGGACATGCGAAAACTTCGAGTTTGTCCAAGTAAGCATTGAAGTGTCCTTAGAAACTCAACAAATGTGCGGTTGAGCTTGATACGAAAAACCAAAATAGTGGTGGACCTTCTCATTATAGGTGGCGATCTTTTCCTGGCTTGTAAATATGTGTGTCTAACTCTCCGGGTCCTAATCATCTTCCTTAGTGTCCAGACAGAGTGCTATGTTGGCTCCATGTGGCACTAAGTGGATGGATAGGTACACAATGAATTGGCGGATATGCAACCTAGGGGGACTTGAATACCACTATTGTGACCCAAGGGGAGTGGTTTTACCTTTCCATATCTTACCATGCGACACCATCCATTATTCTCCACATAGCTCTTCAAAACTATCGTCGTGCCCCAATGTTACGTTAACTCCCTAACATATTTTCGATGTGACATGCATTATCCATTGTTAATTAAGATCACTCGTATCCATCGGATGATGGGACCCACACCTTCACCCACACTTTCTACTTAAGTCTTGGTATCATGATATGGCTCTATTGGGAAAGTTCTTAAGCCTCTTTTGGATGTGATAAGACACTTTCATGCTCTTGATAAGCACCCAAGTATTTGAAACTCAACCTCATGCCCTTAGGAATGGATTTTTCTCTGTGAAATTTTTGGGATTTCGACCATGTGCTTTGCCTCTTTGATCCATGAGCTTTGTGAGCTCCCTTTTAAGCCTGATGATCTTGAATTTTGGGCTCCCTAATCTCGATCAATGTGTACACTAATGATTGAATCAAATACAATACTAACATTGGCTCTAGTGGGGACAACATACCCCTATGGTCTGTTGAGAACTGTATACCAAGTTCCTTCTCATAGAACAAACTATTTCCTATGCACCTGGAAAACTAATCCGAGAGGTGAAACAAAATTGCTCAACAACTTAATGTTAAAACCCTAACTTCTTGCTTGCATAAAATGAGGTGAATGAAGTAAAATTAAAAATACATTTAACAAGAATGGAAAAGGATTTATTTATGTATAGGGTAATAAAATTTGTAGCATTCATTACTACACAAAATGCTTATGGAAATTCCCATTAACATGAGCTCCAAACAATTCTCCATCAAATTGCATTATCTCATATGTGTTGTTGTCTTGAACTTCAATGATATGAAAAGGTCCTAACCATAGGTTGTCAAAATTTCCATGTTTACCCTTTTCTTCTCTTCTGGCATCCCACTTTATTACTAAATCTCCTATCATAAAGCTTCTCTCCTTGGTCCTCTTGTCAAATATTTTTTTCATTCTTTCCTAGTGAGCTTGAGACTTCAGTTGTACCTGATCTCTTACCTATTGTACTTCAATCAATTGGTTTATTCTTCTCTTCATATCAACCGACTCTTCCTCTTCATATTTCAACAATTTCATTATAGGAAGGTTGAGTTGGATGGGAAAAATAGCTTCCATCCCATATACCAACTAAAATGGAGAGGTACCCAAATATCTCTTGATCCTCACTCTATTTGCCTAGACTACAAATTTTAGGTGGGAATCCCAAGATTTTCTTTTAGATAAAATCTTCTTGATGATATTATTGAGGTTCTTGTTGGACGAATCAACCAAACCATTTCCTTGTGGATAATATGCAATGGAATATCCCAACTCTATATTATAGTTTTGACAGAATTGTTGTTATAACCCTAATTTGCACCAGACATGATTACCTGGCATCAGGCCATCTTAGATTCCTTCTTTTCCAAAACACTGTTGAACAACTCTTCTTAAAAACCTCTTTTATAAAGGTCCACGCACCCTACTCCATTACTGCATGCGTGTACACGCTAGATGACCTAAAACAACCCGCGTGTACCTACAAAAGCACGAAAAAAGGAAAGTTTCCGACGGAACACATATCTTTGAGTAAGTTAACTAAACCTTCCAACCATGCATGGACGAGGGTTCGTCCAAATACCTAGCTTCTTCTAGACGATAAAAGAAGGGTTAGGGGTCCCATTTGGAAGAGAAGAATCATAGTAAAGAAACTATACCCAATTGCATATTCCCTTTGTCCCAACCCTTTAGCCTTCCTTGTGCAAAGAGAAAGAGAGAGAAAATAAGTTGGAGGACAATTGAAGAGGAGCCCAGGACCAGGTTCGTGGAGTAGTGGTTGGCTTCATCATTGTAAGTTGATTTGTTGAAGTTAATAATAAAGAAATACTTTTCCCATCCCAATATACGAGTTTTTCACGGTTTATTGTATACTTGGTTTATTGAATCTCTAAACCATTAATCTATATATCAAATGCATGTGGAGTTTGTTGTTTGTTTTATGTGAATGCAGGTTAGCCTTGGGAGGAGATATGCAATCAAAAAAGTGATCAAGTGTAAGGGAGGATCTACATCAAAATCCCAGAATAAGGTATGCTCATTTGATATGTGTTTTCTTAAGAATAATGGGGATTAGGTCTGGGATGACGGTAGAAAGTAGAAATCTTTAGGTCTTTTCTTCATGCATATTTCAACCCTAAGTGCTAGTCCGTAGAGGGATTTCCCTCTCACAACAGAATTGAAAAACGTACTGGGGAGATCTATAGGGTTCTTAGGGGATAATTTTGGGTAATTTTAAGAACTGGTTTCATTTTCCTGTTTTTAAAGTTTCTGAAAAATTTTGAGCTAACGGAGATTTTGGTCTTCCATACCAGTTATCTCTGTTTCTTTGCTTGACTGTAATTTTTTTTCAAAGACCCACTGAGGAACACGTGGCCTATATAAGGTCTGAACACGTGTACTCGCACCCTACATTCTCACATCCCACATGTACACGCTAACTGAGGAGGTGACAGTCACGTGTATGATTCCAGAAAATTTCTTTTAAAGAGGCAGTCATCCTCTCCCCTGTCAGAATTAGTCATTCTCAAGGGTTTTCTGGAAATCTTTCTAGTCCTTGTTGTTTGCAGTCGATAGCTTAGGTTCCACCTCAGATTGGTTTGTTCTATGAAGTTTTCCTTGAATTGTTTTCTTTTTCTATTTAAAGTAGGTGTCTGAGTCTTCAAGAGATTCTGGTTCTCAGTACTAGTAGTCTTTGCCTAGGCTGGCTTACTTGGCTTGTTGTTTTTTTCAGAGTTTCAGATATACATGTAGCCTGTATAAGGCTAGCATGCATGTACACACCCTCTGACTTTACACAACTCATGTACACACACTTGCTGCAGAACTGTCAACAGTATGCATGTGGAGAGAATTTGTGTTGAAGGTAGGGCAGTCATCCTTTCTTTTGACAAGAATTATACCTCTCAGGTTTGGGTCTCTATCATAGTGGTCAGTAACTTAGGTTTGATCACAACAATAACTTTCTTTTCTCATTTAGAAGTTTTCCTCAAAAAATTTATGTTATAGGGTTTTTAGACAAGTGTGAGAGTCCAATTTTAATTTGCCTGTGTGTGAGTTTTTAAAGTGACTCTTTGCGATCTACGCTTAGGCCAGAAACTTTTTCTTGGTTTTGACTTGTTGATATTTTTCCTTTTTGCTTTGTGAGCATTCAAATAAAAATAAAAAAAAATCTTTGATTTGTTGGTTAAAAAGTGTTGTTTTGCATTAATAACCAGGGAAAAGTCTTTGCTTTCATAAGTTCTTGACGGTTTACTTAGATCATAAGTAGCTCATAGTCGAGTGAAATCCTTCTTTGAGTTTGTTGTTCAAAGATCTTAGAAAAAAATTTAAAGTTTGAAAAAGAGTTGTTTAAAAGTTGAGTGAAGTAAAGGTTTTTGTTTCCAACTTTCTGTTTATTTTTCTTTTGTCTTTCAAACATCACTAGTTTCACTTTCATAACCTTTGAATTAAGACAAGCCATAAAAATTAACGCTAAATATAAAATTCATTAGTCTTTTTATGTTTGTAGGGTCAACCAACTAGTTTAGGGTTAGGGCCTTGAATTAGGTTGGAGAGGAAACTCTTCAAGGCCATTAAAATAAAAAATTGGATTCTGAGTTAGGGAGTGTCAAAGTCCAGTATCGTGAAAGTTATCCGGGACCCCCCTCTAACACATGGGATAAACACGAGGTCGCGTGTGGGAAGGTAGCGGAGATAACCCCTCCAAAGCTGGACCAATCGTAGTGGAGAACACATATAGAGGGCTTGTCTTGGGATTTCGTCGATTTCATTTTCCACGGAGCTTTGTGAGTCTCGAATCCGTTCAAGGTCCTTAGTTGTCTTCCATACCACTTACTTTCGATACCCTTGACAGGTTTCGGGCTCGATACCCTACTCATTGTGGTCTACCCGACTTTTGACTGTACCCGCCTGGTGACTGTTCGTGCGCTGGCAACCTAGTTGCCTATCTTTTTAGGGACATACACAGGTGACTACGGGGGTATACCTCGGTACCTAGGACAAACATCGGGCCATGCTTTGCAGAGTATACTCGGAGGGTGCTTCTGTGTTCGAGTTGCACTTGCATCGGTAAGTTTCTCTAGTGTTGGTTGTTGTAATTGTTATTCCAATTAGTTTAGTGTTTACTTGTTTTATCTTATAGGGACTTTTCTAGTGTGTGTTGTTTTTTTGAACAAGTAGACAGCCCTAGAGTGTCTTTTGATCTTCTCACACAATGGAGGATCACGAGCTCCGTTAGTCATGAAGGCTTCAGGGCCTATCACCGGTTACACTGGAGCCACCCCCGCCACCACTAAGGCAAAAGCTAGACCAACAAGGGTCTTTTGAAGCGACCGAGCCACAAGAAATTGTGGCTGACCAACATCCAGAGGAATCGACCATTTTAGACCTTAGAGCGAAAGCTTTTGGTATAGTTGAAACCTCAACCATTGATCTTTCGGCACCCATCATTGTACTAATTCATCCTTGCGAGTGCCAGATAGTATCGCATGCAACAATGGAAACAAATGCTATTACTCCTTCTGGGAATTCTTCAATTCCCACTATGGTTGTCACCACAGGAGAGTTTCTACCTCGCATAGTGGTCTGATCCTATCTATGATGGTGGCCACAACCCCTCTTCCACCAAGTGCAACAGGCCCTCCGTTCTCATATGGGATGCGTAGCTCAAGTACAAGTCCTGTACTTTCCTACTCCACTTCACAGACTTTAGGTATGGGGGCAGGGAGCTCTAACACTCCTCTGCAAGGCCACATGGGGGGCACTTCAGCTCCTTTTAATGATTTCCCTTACGGGGGAGGTCATATACCTCCTTCGTCCCCTTCGCTCGGTGCCACATATCAACAGCCCGTCGGGCCACATAATATAGTTTATTTGGAGTAGGGAGTCAAGGACTGCCTTTGCATAATATGTCAGTAGGTTCAACATTGTTTTCTTTGTTCGGGGCATTTAGTAACAATGCCTTCTCGTCAGCTACCTTCCCGAATGGGGGCAACCCCAGTTTTGGACAACCTATTCCTATGCAGGGTACTATTCCTGCACAGGGGGCAAACCCAGGAACTTCTTCTGCAACAGGACCTTGGAATTCTTGGTAGGGATCCGTTCCCTCGTCAGGAGTGCCGATCTGGGGAAATTCTTTCCATAGTCAATGGAACCTCGGACAAGGTACTATGCCTATCCCTACGGGATTGACATGGGGCAACCCTTTCCAAAGTCCTATGAATGTAATGCACGCCCATCCATCTATGTCCTATTTTGGGAATCAGTCGATGATGTCTCCTCACACGCAGAATCCATACACTGGTCATGGCCATGGTTTTTACCAGAATCCAAGCCAGCAACCGAACTTTTCCTGACAACCTGGTGCCAGTCAAACTCCAGGCCCCTTTTTCCCAGGTTATCACCAAAAACCCAAACTACCTTTCTTGGAAACCTTGCATTTGCCAGACTTGACAAGTTTGTTGAATGACCCTATTTGTCACGATCCACGTTGGCCTCCTATGCCGACGAAGTTGCCTTCGGACATACCAAAGTTTGAAGCCAAGCCTAACGAAGATCTAGGCGATCATGTGACTACCTTCCACCTTTGGTGCTCATCTAACTCGTTGAAAGATGACTCTGTACAGTTATGATTGTTTCAACGTACTCTCATTGGGAGTGCCACGAAATGGACATTGAGCTTGACCGCTCAAGATACTCTTCCTTTGGTGAATTGGCAATGACCTTCCTAAACCATTTCCAATTACCTGTGAGATACGACGTTAGCATAGAATTGCTGGCCAATTTCACACAGATAAAAGTGGATCATATCTCTGATCACATCCGAGAATGGAGACGATGGAAGAGTTTAATTAAGGTACCAGTCCCACCAACATTCTTGCTTGAGTGGTTCCTTAAGTCTTTGGTCCTGCAGTTATTCAAAGATGTCATGACTTTAGGAGTATTTTTCGAAGAAGATGCTATCATGAGAGCTCAACAGCTTGAGCTCATCTATTCTCAGTTTGGTTTACTATACAAGATCTTTCCAGATGCGCCATGCTCAATACTTGATAAAACCAGATAGAGAGATGGACCACATGCCAATGTTATTATTGGTTCAACACAAACAAATCTTGTTGAGCAACTGATGAAGCAGTTGCATCAATTGTCTATACACTACACAATGGCCAACCAAACTACTGTTTTGGATGTTCCCCCTACTAAAACGTCGGATGTACACACAGTGCAATTGACAAATCCAAAGGCCACCCAGCAGCTTGAAGGAAAGAAAAAACAATGAAAGAAGGGTAAGGGGGATAAGAAACCCACTGATAATACTGGTGGGGGAAACACTGAGAAACAAAAGGCGAGGTATCTGTGAAAACTGTGCGTGGAGGACCACCCGACCCACCTATGTCCCCAGCTTGCAGAGGCCCAAAATTGTGTGACACAGCAACAGCCTGATGTGTTAACCAATCCATTTCAACATGGACCAAATCTAACCCAAGCCTCTACAAGCACGGAAGGGGGCAGTCAAGGACCCTCTCCGTCTTCGAACAATCCCGCATCCGCGAATGTATATATGATGAAGGGTGATGCTTTCATATCCACTAGAGCACATGACTACAGTAAACCAAACACTTCTGAGAAGGGAAAAGAATCCGAACTCCCATCTCTTCCTCTATAGATTGAGAAGACTTTGGGAAAAACAATGACATGCATTCCAAAAGACTCGTTCAAAAAATATTCTCACAACCCAAACGCAAGGGTCGCCCAGAACTATTCTGTGGTGGAATATTTGTCTCAAACCCCTTGTGCGATGTCCACTTTGGAGGTCCTCCAAAGCTACCCTTCCCAGAGGAAATCTTTGTTAACCGCTCTAGGATCCATTGAGACTTGTAATCCGGGTACCATTATGCTAAACACAACTGACTTAAAACCTCGTCTTCCTTACCACATAACATGTCAAATAGTAGTGTCTCACCCCATGAAAAATTTTACCTAAAATATTTTTTGCACGGTGGTTGATGAGGGTGCCTCGACATGCGTTATGTCGTTGGCATGTTGGAAGGCCATTGGCTAGTCTGTTTTGTCTCTGTCGCCTACTCTTCTCACTGCTTTCAACGGTCATTCGTTCCGACCACATGGTGTCATTCCCTCTTTTCCCATGCAATTGGTAGGGAAGACCGTGTGCATTGAGGTAGAGGTAGTCGACATGTTCCTCGACCACAATATTTTGTTAGGAAGGAGTTGGACTTATGCCATGCAAGTAGTGGTTGCTACAATTTTCTAGGTCTTGTTGTTTCCACACAAGGACCGGATTGTGACCATTGATCAATTGTCTTTCTCTAGATCTAACCCTTCATTGGGGGTGTCTGTGGTCCCGATGATTGATAGTCCTCAACCAGGCGTAGTCAACGTAGGGTTTGGTTTGTGCCCATCTTTGATGGGTACCTTCGATTACCCGCCCCCTCAAGGTGATTCCAAGTTTATATCCAACTACCATAAGGTTAATATTTTCCAATTTCCATCATTTCGCACGACTTACTTTACCAATCCGTGGATACTTCCTTCCCCATCGACCATGATGGAGGGGACAGGGCATCTAGGCATGTCCATGCCCTTGTCCATAGCTGAAGTAGTGTACTCTTTAGTCCAGCAAGCTTCAACTAACCCAGATCCAACTCTTGCACAAGATTTTGATCCACTTCTAGAGCCTATTTGGGCTCAAGGTTCTCTCGCTAACACTGATTTGTTAGACTTAGTCTTGCCCTTTGACGAAGCCATAATTGAAGCAATGACTAGTCCATACAAGCCCTGGGATGATCTTCATCACAGATCATACTTCCTTCCAGAGTTAAGTAGAATCGAGGCCGTAGAATTCACCTTGACTATGACTGGAGATAGGTCTTGTCCTATTAATCCCTTAGCTACACACAAAGTCTATGCTGAGGGTAATATGGAAACCATCACTAAAACCATACCGATCAATATCTCCAGAACCCCTAGCGTCATGGAGAATGTTTTCATCGGAGCTGACTGCTCCCCCGGAGAGATTCAAAACTACACATATCTATTTAAAGAATTATGTGACATTTTTTCTTGGTCTTACGAGGAAATGCCAGGCATTGATCCAAAAACAGTCGAACATGAAATCAAAACTTATCTAGATGCCAAGCTTGTCCAGCAGAAGCTTCATCCAGTTAACCCCAGGAAAGTAACAACCATTAAGGTTGAAGTTAAGAAACTGCTAAAAAGTCGGTTATCTATCCTATCCATTTGACCCAATGGGTGTCAAACCCTGTGTTGGTCAATAAAAAATAAGGCACAATTCATGTATGTACAGACTTCCGTGATTTGAACAAGGCCTGTCCCAAATATAATTTTCCCACACCATTCATCAACCGGATAATTGATGAATGTGCGGGTTGCGAGGCCTTCTCTTTCATGGACAATTTTTCAGGATATAACCAAATACAAATCAAACTCGAAGACCAACACAAAATGAGATTCATCTGTTTGTGGGGTACATCCGCGTATCGTAAGATGCCTTTTGGTCTCAAAAATGTTGGAGCGACCTTTCAATGGGCCATGCATTTTTCTTTCCATGACCTCAAGAATATAGTCGAGGCCTATTTAGATGATTTAGCATCTCGATCTCGCAAGAGAACGGATCATCCCACACACCTCCGACATATCTTTGAGAATTGTCACTACTTTTGGATTCGCTTGAATCCAAACAAGTGCAGATTTTGCGTAACATCAGGACGTTTGTTAGGTTTCGTAGTGTCTACAATAGGGATCATGGTCGATCCTCTCAAGGTTGAGGCAATAATTCAGTTTCCCCCCCCACACACAATCCTTCAACTTCAGAGTCTGCAAGGCAAGGCAAATTTTTTAAGACGCTTCATCACCAACTATGCCAAGATCACCAAGGGCTTTATGCACTTACTAAAGAAAGAAGCTCCTTTTTATTGGGACAATGCCACTCAATGCTCTTTCGCGGCATTGAAACATTCCCTCACAACTTCCCCTCTACTTCGGCCACCTAACTATAACAAGGATTTCTTATTATATCTGGCTGCAGCAGAGTCAACCATTGGCATGGTCTTAGTTTAGGAAGATGACTTGTTCTCAGAATATGTGATCTATTACTTGAGCCGAGGCCTCGTAGGACTGGAACTCAATTATTCTCATATCGAAAAACTTGCGTTGGTAGCAGTTCATGCTATTCAATGGTTCCGTCATTATGTTTTGTTTCACAAGAACACTGTCATTGATGTCATGAATCCATTCTAGTACATGTTGACACGACGGGTAATAGGCAGAAAGATCAGTAGATGGTTAGTCGTCCTCCAGAAGTTTGTCTTAGATTTCATTTCAGTGAAATCCAAAAGTCACTGTTCTTCACATAACTTATTTCAGAACTTCCATTTGAGTCAGGTGATTTTGTGCTCGAAGAGTCGCCTATCATAGGAGATATGTTTTTGATCACCTCTTCAGATCCCTGGTACGAACATATACTTATCTATCTCCAGACTTTGAAGTGCCCCACCTCTACTTCTCGTAATGAACGTCGACGCATACGCCATCAGGCTAAAAATTATCTCATACTCTATGCTATATTGTATCAGAGAGGTGTAGACTGCATCCTGCGTCGATGTCTCACTCATGAGGAAGTAGTTACCGTGCTTAACGATTGCCATATCGATGCGTGTGGCGGTTATTTGTCTGTGCTGGGAACAACCCAAAAGCTTCTACGAGAAGGTTACTTCTGGCCGACACTAATCAGAGATTGTATCAAATCGGTTAAGAAGTGCCACCCGTGCCAGATCTTCTATCGAAAGATGAGGGCACACCCTACTCCCATGTTTCCCGTCATCATAGTTGGTCCCTTCACCAAGTGGGGGATTGATTACACTACATGCAACCCTCCTTCAGCAAGGGGGCACCGTTACATCATCATAGCCGTAGAATACTTTATGAAGTGGGTTGAGGCTATGCCAACATTTAAAGATGATGGAGAGACTGCAACTCTCTTTTTATTCAACCAGATAATAGCAAGGTTTAGCGTCCCGAGAGAGATTGTCACTGACCATGGCAGTCACTTTCAGAAACAGATGATGACCGAGTTAACGTCAAATATTGGGTTACGGTAGGAACATTCATCACCCTACTACCGCCAATAAAATGGTCAAGTGGAAGCTGCGAATAAATTTCTCAAGACCATCTTACAGCGGATGATCAACTCAGCCAAATCAAATTAGCATTTGATGTTATACTCGACATTATGGACTTATCGAACATTTGTTAAGACTGTAAGCGGTTTCTCACCTTTTCAACTTGTTTATGGGCTGGAAGCAGTCTTACCTATCGAATGTTAGATCCTGTCCCTAAAGTTGGCAGTACAATTATTGCCAGACACTTCTCCACTTGAAGAACAATTATTATACCTTGAGAAACTCAATGAGCAACATCGTGATGTGTCCCTAGCCAACGAGGCTCACAAACATAAAGTCAAGTTTTAGTATGATAGGTCCGTTCATCCTCAGATTTTCACTGAAGGCGACCTTGTCCTGGTTTATGACCAAGATAAGGACCCCCTGGGGGCAGGGAAATTTAAACCCATGTGGTTCGGACCTTTCATCATAAAAGAGGTTCTTAGGAAGGGCTCTTATCATCTGGTTGAATTTGAAGGGAATGATTTGGCAGAGCCTAGAAATGGACTCTACCTCAAGAAGTATTACTCATAGGCAGGTCACCATGGGTAACTTTTTGTAACATATGTATA
>SNQJ01S0117549.1:49534-72404 GCA_010110895.2 Picea sitchensis
GGTCACCATGGGTAACTTTTTGTAACATATGTATAGTCTTTGTACTATTACTTTCTAGTTTCTTTTGGTGTTTTGGATGATGTTTTTTTGATGTATCTTTCGTCACTGTGGCAGATGTCAAGTGAGTCTGAGGTGTTCATTGGGTACACAGACGGTGCTAGCTGGTACACTCGGGGGCTTGCCTCCGCATCTTGGGTAATATTTACACCTCAAGGCCAGTTGTTATCTTCCAGAGGTATATGCTTAGGTGACACCACAAATAATGTCGCTGCGTACAGTGAAATTATTGAGTTGCTTCGTCACGCCTTATCATTTGGTATCTCTCATCTCTGGGTCTATCTCGATGCTCAACTGGTTGTGTCTCAGTTAAATAGAGTCTATCGTGTTCATGATCCGACTTTACACCGACGATTCCTTAGGGTACGTCTCTTAGAACAAATATTTGATTATATTACATATTTTCATGTTCCTAGGAGATTAAATCAAATTACAGATACTCTAGCTAAATTTTAGATTGGCATCTTGCACACATATGAAAAGACACACATAAACATGTAAATACATTTTTTGCAAAAATCATCCATAAGCCACAAAAAGAACATAAAAATTCATATATAACATTTTAGTCACCAGAGTACATAGGTGGACGCTAGCACCTCAAAAATATGACCAATAACGAGTCATGGGGCTTATGCCCTCAAAAAATATATACAAGTAGTGCTCTCAGCACATGAAAAGTCTAACTAAAGTCAGGGCATGTGGGCCCTGTTGTACTGATCTACAACATTTTCCAAACGCTGAAACAATCGGACCCACGTCCATGGTGGCCCCACTACATGAGGCTGCATAGATGGTGGTAGGTCCTCAATCTCTTCCATAGGGACCATGCGAGTGAGTACAGTAAAGTTCTGCTCGACTCATCTCAACACCCTCTCAACCTCCCGGTCTAGAAGATCTCATGTTGCTCCTGGTCCCCCTGCGACCCCTGGCCAAGGATGACGCTTGTTCCTCGCATAGTCATCAAGTCGCATCGGTCCCACATCTGCACACAACAAACACATATCCGTCAAATACTCTAGTATAAAAAAAATGATATATAACAAAAACAACATAAAAATCACATATGTTTAAACAAAAAAAAAATGAATGATGGAAACTTACCCATATCTCCTCGCTCCTCACCAGGAGGTACTGGTATCTCAGAATCTCTCAAAAAATCAATCCCAGCATACGGATAATCCTCGATGACTGGGATCTGTCACGACAACCACGTGAAGAAATCATCGTCGAAGGACTCATTGGTCCTTCCACCACCCTGTCGTAGCAGTAACACTACCCATCTACACATAGCAGGAAGAGAGGCCTGATGTCCTCGTACCACTACTCGAGGAATAAATCTCGGAACTCTCTCAAAGAATAAAGAGCATAGAACGGTCCCGAACCCGAAGTTCCTCTGCGTTCACAATCAACAATCTGTCAACTGCCTCTTCATACACTCTAACAATGTTGTGCTCTAATCAAATATTTGTGCATTTAAGTACTGGACTACACAGTTCACCTATGCATGGGACGCCTGATGTAGAGCTGCAGAACCATTGATTCACCCAATAAGAAACACTATCACCTATAGCGATAAGTCAGTAATCTTGCTTATGGGCACCTGTGAGCTCGAGCGGTCTATAATAGCCTCACAGTAAATTCTTATCAATTTCGCTATGTTATGCGGCTCCGCAGGAAAAGTCTGGAAGTTGACTGTTTCCCCTCTCCTAGAGAGGCTAGTCAAAAAATTTATGTTCTCGGTCATGGGTACCAGTGACTGCCCCTCTAACATGAATGCCTTTGCATCCGGATGCCAATAGTCAACCAAGGCATTCAGTAGCCTAGGTTGTGCCTGCATAAAAGGACATCAGAAGAACTTGAGCAACCCACATTGCATCAAGGCAGCCACAACATTGGGGTCTTCCTCGACCAACTCACTTACCTCCTCATGCTCTCTTTCTCTCTAGTGGACATACATCCTGCAAAACATCAAGGTTTAGGAGGGTTAATCATTGTTTTTAAGATTTTTTCATTCAATAAGGGGGTCCACGCAGGCTGTAATGCTGACAGTCGCGTGTACAGGCGTGCAGAGTTTACTCTACCCAAATGTACACGCGACTTGTCCTGAGACAACCTGCGTGGACCTAGGTTCGACCTTTTAAAGGTCAACACCCCCCTAAAAAATGGAACCCAAAGAAATATTAATGACTTAAAATGCAAGATAAGAGAGTTTGTACTTACTTGGTCCAGACAGATGGTCGTTTCGTCCACCGTAGCTCCCAGAATCACCACTTTTATCAAAGGGGGTGTTTTGGCTCTAGAGTCAATTTCCAAATCAACAATGGTGATAATGAGTTGTCAACTTCTATTTATAGACTTTTTGGCCTCTTTTTGTCACTTTTTTGGCCCCCCTTATCATTTTCTTTAAAACGAAAACCATTTAGAGTGATTCAGGAGTTGCATTGGATGGATATGATCGAGTATCAAGACATTTTTTGGAGTTTTGGGTAACTTTTGATGGTCTGTGGAAAAATCTCAGATGATCAACTTGAGCATATAGGTTAGGTTTATACCCTGACTTTTGTATCCCGTTGTATTTATCCCTTTGCCATAGGATCGATCCCATCAGGTTGTGACACAGAACCATCATTGCTTCTTTAGAAGTGTCGCAAGTTGGTGGTAAAGCCTATCGAAACATGGATTCCCTAGGTAGATCTTGGTTGAATTATGGTGTCCATGTTGTCTCTAATAACTGTAGGCTCGGGATTCCTTGTTGTTTTTCCTAGTTACGAGTTTGAGCCTCATTTGCATGATTCCTTTTCACTCTTGACCTCACCCTCAAGACTCCCAAAAGATATAAAAGGTCTTCTTTTAAGCCCTTTTTAGACTCTCTAAACATGAAAAGATTTCCGAGAGATCTTATGGCCTTTCACACTCGTTAAACTGAAATTTGAAGTCACGTCTGTCCGGTGGTAGTTTACCCCTTTTTTGGTCCAGACGGTCAACTGTACGAACAAAGATATACTCTATGGAACTTCAGTTCTCTAGAAGAGTACTCTCAGGTATCATTTTAACCCTTTTTCGGGCCTAGGGGACTAAATTTATGAAAAAGGAACCCCCATGGAGTCCATAGTTAAGCTCTTTTCAGACTCCCTAAAATTGAAAAGATCGATGAGTGACCTTATTCTCTCACACTCGTTAAACTGGTCCAAAAGAACATTCTTGACAGAGTCCATAGTTAAGCTTTTTTCAAACTCCTTAAAAATGAAAAAATGGTCGAGTGATCTTGTCTTTATCACACTCATTAAAATGGTTTTGAATAGAAATCTTGTCGGTGCTAGTTTACCCCTTTTTCGAACCAACTAGACTATCTTCGAAAAAGGTATCCCAATGGAGTCTCCTTTCACATTTTTTTAGACTCTCTAAATATGAAAAACCGCCGAGCTTACCTTCTTTGGGCTCGTTAAAGTTACATTGAAGGACGTTACCATTATGTGTTTTGTTAACTGTATTTTCATACCTGTGTCTTTAGCCTAATGTCGGATCCATGTTGCTCTCAACTGAACCATCTGAAGCATGCCTTATAAGCAAGCCCTGTAGCACTTTGCCTTTGTGTCTTGACACCTTTGGCCCCTGGAGGATTTTTTTCGAGTGTCCTTTTATTTCATATGTCCCTTTGCCCTAAGCATCCCTGTGTTCCGTGCACTTGGATCTAGTATGTTTGCGACACTCGATCCTCCTTTTTAACGTAACATTCTTTTATTATTTTTTCTAAAAATCATTGAAAAAGACAAAAAAATCAAATATACCCCAAAAAGAGGAAGGGAAAAGTATTTTCTTTATTGGCAACACAATTAGTCTCCCTTGGATAAGGCACATCTGTTCGTTTGTTTGTCAAACTTTGGGATTTAATATGACCTTAGGAAGTTGTTCTCGCTACATAGAGTTGTGTCCTCCTTCGTTTGGTTATTCTTCCAAACATATGGAGAGTTTGTGTCGCCTCCTGCCTCGTAAACTTATGATTAATTCCATGCTACCTGAGTCTCATCATTTGTCATGCTCTTGTCCAAGGGAGGTTTTTACCAAGCCTGAGTCGACCCCTCTGCAGTTTGTCTCTTGCCCTCATGCCCGACCATCCTGAACATCCAATCAAGTCTTTGTTCAAAATCAATGAAGCCTTCAGTCTAATCATCAAGATTCTCTAGTCCATGACCGACAAGTCGTCGAAGACCTCATGGTAGAGAAGTCGTACACTCCTATTACACTCCTACCCGAGTTTTGAAGATTTTTAAGTTGTTTCTCGAGCTCTGAAGACCTCATCTCGAGCCATCAGGCCTTATCAGCTTCTAACAAGATCAATACTCTTCATGTACATCTTTTTGATTTCGAGATGTAGCTTCAATGTGCATTGTTTGCGGCTACACTTTATATAGTGATATGACATGGATCTACAACGTATTTGATTAGCAGCCATGATTCTATTTTATCCCGAGCATGGGTATGCCCGCCTCGGTGAGACAATTGTTATTTTTTTGCAGATGATGCCTCTCGATTCCTAGTCCCTGGGCTCACTTGTTTGGCACATCGGTGAAGATTGTTAATGTATTTCGGCCATCAAATACTCTTCTGACCTCACACATTAGGGGGCATCTATTATAACCCTAATTTTCACCAGACATGCTTACCTGGCATCAGGCCATCTTAGATTCCTTCTTTGCCAAAACAGTGTTGAACAACTCTTCTTAAAAACCCCTTTTATAAAGGCCTACACACCCTACTCCATTATTGCACACGTGTACATGCTAGCTGACCTAAAACAACCCGCGTGTACCTACAAAAGAATGAAAAAAGGAAATTTGTTGATGGAACACACAACTTTGGGTAAGTTAACTAAACCTTCTAGCCATGCATGGCCGAGGGTTCATCCAAATACCTAGCTTCTTCTAGCCTATAAAAGAAGGGTTAGGGGTCCCATTTGGAAGAGGAGAATCATAGTAAAAAAACTATACCCAATTGCATATTCCTTTTGTCCCAACCCTTTAGCCTTCCTTGTGTAAAGAGAAAGAGAGAGCAAAGAAGTTGGAGGATAGTTGAAGAGAAGCCCAGGACTAGGTTCATGGAGCAGTGGTCGGCTTCATCATTGTAAGTTTATTTGTTGAAGTTAATAATAAAGAAATACTTTTCCCGTCCCAATATACGAGTTTTTCATGGTTTATTGTATACTTGTTTATTGAATATCTAACCCATTAATCTATATATCAAATGCATGTGGAGTTTTTTGTTTGTTTTATGTGAATGCAGGTCATCCTTGGGAGGAGAGATGCAATCAAAAAAGTGATCAAGCGTAAGGGAGGATCTACATCAAACGCCCGGAATAAGGTATGCTCATTTGATATGTGTTTTCTTAAGAATAATGGGGATTAGGTCTGGGACGACGGTAGAAAGTAGAAATCTTTAGGTCTTTTCTGCATGTATATTTCAACCCTAAGTGCTAGTCCATAGAGGGATTTCCCTCTAACAACAATTGCATCGTCTTGGAAGATTTAAATGCTTGGGAATTATCAATTATAATCTTTCTAGGGAATCCAAACCTTGTTAGGATGTTCTCCTCAAGGAACTTGATGATGTCTGAATCAGTTTCTTCCATGGTGGGGATTGCCTCAACCCACTTGGTGAAGTAGTCTTTGGCTCTCAGGATCCATCTGTGTTGCCCACTTAATTTTTTATTTATTTCACCAATAAATTCTAGTCCCCATTGTTGGAAGAGTGTTCCCGCTTTAACAAGCCTAAGTGGGAGAGGTTAAAATTTTTGCTTCCTTGCAAACATCTAACACTCTACACAGGCCCTATCCATGAAGTTCACATCAGGAAATAATGACGACCAATAATATCAATCTTTGAGGATTTTATATGTAGTATATCCCCACACATGATGACCTCCACATATCCATTTATGAAATTCATTGATAATATCCTTAGTTTTTTCTTCAATAAGGAAATTTAGCAATATCCCTATTAGGTCCTTCGAAAATAAATTTCCTCCCAGAATACAATATTTCACAGCCTTGAGCTTGATAGACCCGACCTTAGCTTTGTCCCATGCTGGTGAGAAACTTATATTCTGAAGGTAGAAAATCATATCTTTGTACCAATCAGATTCAATGGACATAGGACTTACCTCAGAATATGGTTCTTATGTTTCATTCTCTCCTTGCTCTATTTCCATGGTGTTTGTTGTTAGAGAATTTAAATCAATGGCCTTGTAATTTGATTCAACCATGAGTTTGGCTATCCCTTGTCCCTTTATGAAATTTTTGGGTTTTATCTCCAAATCATACTCTTGCATCTTGGCAATCCATTTGCCTCTTTCACCGTCACTATTAGATTCTGAGAGGATTTCCTTGATGGCATTGTTAGGTACATAAGAAATTTTTTTGGAGTGTATTTATTATATTTAAATGCTTTTAATGACTTAACCAAGGCATATGCTTGTTTCTCCATATTACTATATTTCAATTTTGCATCCCTCAAATATATATTAAATAAGGCCTTAGGTTGCTCCTGATTTTTATCTTTTTTCTGCAATAAGACAACAACTCTAGTATGTTCTGAAGAAAAATAAAAAAGTTGAACAATTCCTTATCATAATTTGGGCTGACTAAAAGTAGTGATTCTCCCAATGCCTCATTGATTATTTGAAATATTCTCTGGCTTCAAGGGTTCACTTCACCTCATGATTTTCCTTTAGCATGTTGGTGATATGCCTATCCATCTTAGCAAAATTTGGGGCAAATATTTTCATGAAGTTGATTCTTCCTAGGAAATATTGTATCCCTTTCTTGTTTCTAGGTACAACAATAATTTTTATTTCTTCCACTCTCTCCGGGTCTGTTTTTACTCCTTCCTTTGACAATATATGACCCAAGATTTTTCCGTTGGTCATAGAAAAATAAGACTTTTTTGGATTCAATGATGTTGATGATGACAGTTACGTGAGACATCCTCCATGACACAGACCTGAGAGAGAGCCCTTGAGATGGGTGTGTGGTTCCTATCTGGGAAATAACTGGAACATAGTGATGGCCTCCTCCTTACAGAGAGTTGAGAATAACTCCATATGATTATCATGTGTAACACAGTGAGAAAGGAGATCTGTTGAGTTGGACATGCCTATGGTTGAGCACAAGGTGGACGAATTCCCTTGAGTTTGGTGCATCGTTATGAGATAGAGTTGAATATGATGTATTAGCCTCCTTTGTGCAGAGGTTTGATATGATGAACTCCAGATGACTCTCCTATGTAATGCAGTGGGAAAGAAGATTTGTTGAGTTAGACGTCCCTGTGGATGAGCATAGGTGAACGCTCCTAGTGGATGAGCACTAGTGAGTGTGGTTCTCCTGTGAGATGTAGTGAAATAGAGATATGAACATCCCTATGGATGTGCCCCTAGTGGATGAGAACTAGTGGGTGTATGATATCCCTTTCTATATTGTTCAAGAGTCAGACTTGCCTGTAACCCTAATTGTAATGAAAATGGTATAGGTTGGCCCCACCTTAATGTAAAAGATAATTAATATGGTAATTATTAATTATATTGTGAGTTAGTGAGGTCGGCCAATTTTGTGCCAATATACACTTATTTTGATAGGTTCAGTCTAATATAAGTAAATTTAAATTCTCCATTGAGGAATGATATCATAAGTGTGAGTTTGGAATTTTCAACAAGTACATCTTCTTGGGAAAAGTGCACACCTCTCTTGGGTGCTAGTATTATAGGGTTTGTAAGCACCCTTTTGTGTGCTAGGTTTTCTTGATGGTGGAGGTATTTCTCTTGAAGAATATAGAAAAGGATTGGTTGGGTTTTCTTCCCTTGTTGAGAAGGTTTTCCCATGATACTTCTTGTGTACTTGTGCATAATGATCTTGGTTGTTGTAAAAAAATTGTTTGTGGTTTTATTAAAATGAAAAAATGGACTGAACTTCATGCTTAAACCTTTCCTATTGAAAAATCAACATGGTATTAGAGCATAGGTGTTGAAGAACCCATGCACAAGCAATTAAAATCTAAGTCATCCTCCTTCTGCAATTCTGTACGACCTCTAGGATTTCTACAGAAATCCGTATGACCCTCACTTGCTTTACCTTTTCAACACCTTACACGTGGATCTTGGGGATGAAACTTGGATAAAGGTGTATGGACTTCCTCAACGCACCTCCAGAGATCTTCAAAGTGAATTTTTGAGGATTTTGAGTTTTTGGCCCTAGGGTTTCTAGGGTTCCGAAATTTTCTACAGAATCTTGATCTTAGGGTTTCTGCAACTTATTCAAGAAATGTTTCAACTCAACAAGTATTCCTATGACACTCTCAAATTTATTGTTGGCAGTCATAAGCCCAACAAAACCGAAGGTTACTAGTCCAACCTAACTATTAGGTTTTCTAAGTCTAGTTGGCGAGAGGTTGCAAAGAAATCCGAGAAAATGAAGAACATAACTTTAGTGGAAGATAGGCTTGATGGATCAGTCAAATTTAGCTCCTAAAAGTTAAGGCTCTAGGTCACCCTTGAAGAATATGACCATTTGAATTTGGTGACAAAAAATTTACCAGATAAAGTTATCGACGAAGAGAAAGAAATAAGAAGGGAAGAAGATGTCAAGGAAAGAAAAACAATCATCTACTTAGTAAGAGATCATCTCTTACCTCGTATTGCCAACCTGAAGACAACTTATGAAATGTATGAAGCACTAAAATATATGTTTGAAAGTGACAACACCTTCATATCTCTTACCTTAAAGGCCAACTTCAAAGTACCAAGATGACAAAGCGTGATAAAGTTGCTACCTTCTTTATGAAGATATCAAAGATCAAAGAACAACTAGGTGCCATTGGAGAAATCATGTCTGACAGAGAACTTGTCTTATCTACTCTCAAAAATCTTCCAAAACACTAGGAACCTTTTCTTCAAAGCATCAGTGGAAGAGAAAAGTTACCAACTTTTGATTGTCTATGGACAGACTGTACTCAAGAAGAACTTAGACTTAGAAATAGAGGAGTGGAAGACACCCCTGATGATAACCATTCTCTTGCACTTCATACAAAGAGGGGAGGAAGATTCAAAAGAAACTTCAGACAAACTTTCAGAGATGAGAAATTTCCTCCATCCACAGGTCATAATCAAAGAAGGGATGTATTAGAGATTCAGTGTTTCATATGTGACAAATATGGGCACTATGCCAGAAATTGTCCAACCAGGAAGAAAGCAAGACAATATGCTTCCACCACTAACATTGATCCAAACCCATCCCAAAAGAATGAAGATAAGAGAGATGAGATGTATTTCCTCTAAAACAAATATAAAGTTGAGCATGACTACAAATCCAGGTAAATTGGTTGATCATTAATTTTATAGTTGATTTCATTCTTAATAAGTGAAGGGTATTATCTCAAGTATGGGAGCCCTCATGACTTGGACCATTATCCCTGGTACGAGAGTCCAAACCTTATTGATTGATTATTATGTTGGTAAAAGAAGACATACAAGTTCTAGCAAGAAAATAAAATAAGAATTACATCCTTCAGACTTTAGAGAGAATTACTTGACTCAAGAGGGAGTCAAAACAAAAATAAGGAAGAGACAATACCTTCTCCCCCTTCAGTAGTTCAGAGGGAGACATACATTATTCCAGTCGTTTCATCTACTCCAATTGATATTCCTAGATATATTACAGTAGGGAATACAATGCCTTCTTAGGGTAAAAAAAACTCTGCAGGAGGTAGAGGAACATACAAGTCCCTCAAGGGACATCCCGAGAAAACAAAAGAGACTTTCGAGCACTCCTTCCGTCATGAGCCACTTCATTGATTTTGAGCCTCCTTGTCTTGGAGAAGCAACAGGAGAACATGTATGGAAAGATGACATAATAGAAGAATACCATTATATCTTAAAAGAATGATGTATAAGATATTGTTCAGAGACCTAAAGGGAAGTCTGTGATGACTTCCAAGTGGATATATAAGATCAAGCATGAAGCTTATGGAAGTTTTGAAAAATACAAAGAAATATCTATAGCGAGAGGTTTCTCACAAACATAGGGAGTTTTCTATGATTAGACACTTGATCCAGTAAGCTCAATATAGTTCCATCTGTACTTCCATCCATGAGTTGGAAACTATATCTAATGGATTTATTCTTGATGATTTTTGGTTTAAACAAAAGTGTTGTTGATACAAAACCTATATTATTACAGTGTTGGTGATGAGAGCTTGATTCTAGTGACTTATTCAAAAATCCTTGTTGTTGGATACATGTAAGCTTTGACTTCTGACTTCAAGATGAAGGATCTAAGTATGATGCACTACTTCTTGGGACAAGAAGTATGATAGAGGACCAATGAGATTTTCTTGAGTCAAGGAAAATATACAATGGGAATATTAAAGAAGTTTAGTATGAAAGAATGCAAATCCATGGTCATGGATTTGAAGAAAGTGAATGATGATGATTCAAATGATTTTGATCCACAACTGATTGGATCATTGATGTATCTGGTTAACACCGGACTTGATTCATGTTATGTAGTGAATGTTCTTATTCAATCCATGATTCAACCGAGAAAGACTCACTAGATAGTAGTAAAGCATGTATTGAGGTATATAAGATACACAATTAGATATGGCCTAAGATATGCCTCCAGTGTGAACTTGAGTTTGCAGGGATATGTCGATACAGTTTGAGTAGAGAGTATAGTGGACTAGAAGAGCACATATGGTTGTTTTACCATGAAGGTTGCCATGGTTTCCTAGTGCAACAAAAAACAAAGCTCTGTGGCCATGAGTACCACAAAAGTAGAGTATATATCATTGAGTGTGTGAAGCAGTGTGGCTTCATAAAATTCTAACTGACTATTGAAATTCATGCTTAAACCTTGCCTATTGAAAAATCAACAAATGATAGGCCAAATTTCCTGCACTTCACAAAGGTTTGCCTTAAGTGATTAATGTGATCTTCAACTATCTTGGAGAAGACAATCATATAATAAAGATATATAACAATGAATTTTTCCTTTTCTCCCATAAAGGATATATCCATAGTTCATTGGAAGGTAGCTCCTACATTTATCAAACCAAAAGGAATTATATCATACATGAAATTTCCCCATGGGGTTGTGAAAGATTTTTTTTCACTATCATTAGGATGCATTGCCACCTGATTATATCCTGAGAAACCATCCATCACGGAGATCATGTTTGCTCCCACATTTTTGAAGTATGTGATCCATATTATGTAGAGGATAATTGTCCTTTAGTGAGAATTTATTTACATTTTTTATGTCCACACAAATCCTTATCTCTCCACTCTTTTTTCTCAATGGAACCATATTTTATACCCATTTAGAATACCTAAGTGGAATGATGAGTTGAGCATCAAGTAATTTCCTCACCTCCTCAATTTTGGGTAGAAAAAAGGGATTGACTTGCCTTAGCTTATGCCTAAAAGGTTTAGTACTAGGATTAAGTGGTATCCTATATTGTATGATGTTGGTATCATAGGTATTTAGGTATTAATATTTCCAAGAGAAAAAATCCATATATTCTTTGAACATTTGCAATTATTCTTCCTTGTGCTTGGGGGAAATTTCTTTGGACAACTTTATGTATTTTAGTTCTTGCTTTTTCCCAATATTGCATTATTCAACATTGCCATCTTTGGGTAAAATTTTGGGCTTTATGGGCACACCATTCATATCAAAAAGTTGGTCCAGGGGAACCAATCCCTTATGAATAAAGTTATTTTTTAGTTGAATGTCTTTATTCCCAACAATGTATTCACTAAACTCAGAGGTCATTTGCATTTCTACTTCAGTCATGGGTTCCCTATTTTCTTCATCATCTAAATCTACATGGATGTTGGAAAATTCATCTATGACCTCCATGAATCGTTTGATATGTTGGTCATCTTAAAACANTTGAGCATCAAGTAATTTCCTCACCTCCTCAATTTTGGGTAGAAAAAAGGGATTGACTTGCCTTAGCTTATGCCTAAAAGGTTTAGTACTAGGATTAAGTGGTATCCTATATTGTATGATGTTGGTATCATAGGTATTTAGGTATTAATATTTCCAAGAGAAAAAATCCATATATTCTTTGAACATTTGCAATTATTCTTCCTTGTGCTTGGGGGAAATTTCTTTGGACAACTTTATGTATTTTAGTTCTTGCTTTTTCCCAATATTGCATTATTCAACATTGCCATCTTTGGGTAAAATTTTGGGCTTTATGGGCACACCATTCATATCAAAAAGTTGGTCCAGGGGAACCAATCCCTTATGAATAAAGTTATTTTTTAGTTGAATGTCTTTATTCCCAACAATGTATTCACTAAACTCAGAGGTCATTTGCATTTCTACTTCAGTCATGGGTTCCCTATTTTCTTCATCATCTAAATCTACATGGATGTTGGAAAATTCATCTATGACCTCCATGAATCGTTTGATATGTTGGTCATCTTAAAACACTTGCCAATATTTTATATTATCGGGGATGGAAGAAATGTATCTTATCTCAATCTCATATCTCATTTGTGGGACAACATGGGTTTTAAAGGTGTTGACTGCTACTTTTAAGGAATCATCCAGCTGGTTGAATTCTCTTGAGACAACAGTAATGTTAAAAGATTTGTAAAAATTATCAATTAAATCCCATACCTTGTTTCTATATGCTCTCATCCTAGGATGCATTGTTTGATAGAAACCTTTGATTTGATACACCATAAGTTCTGAGTCTCCAAATACCAACAACTTAGTGACCTGCATCTTCCTTGATACTTCCAAACCAATAATCAGGGCCTCATACTCAGATACATTGTTAGTGGCTTCAAACTCTAGTTTGTAGGACAAATGGATTTCTTTCCTTTTAGGGGAAATGAGCATTACTCCAACTCCTACTCCCTCCTTTGAATATGATCCATAAAAATACATCTTCCATATACCATTTCTTTACTGACCAATGATTGTAATATGGTTTTTTACTTTCAAGGCCTATTTATGTTCTTTTTTACTGTGAGGCTGCAACAACCTAGGTCTTCATCAAAAACATATAAAGGGTGATTTACAAATTTGTTTTGATCACTGAACACATAGGAAATTGTTTTTTCTCTGTACAATCTACTATTCTCTCCTCCAAAAATTGGTATAGTAGCATAATTCATGTCCATATGTATTGTACCACCCAACATTCTTTCCCACGTCCTAGATAGTAGCATCCCATAATTTGGTAGGGAATGGTTATTTCTAACCCCAACTTATCTATTACTACCTTTGGCATAAGATTATGAGATGATCCAAAATCAAGAATATAGTTATGTATCATCTTTTCATGGATATTTAGGGTCACATATAAAATTGCAATAGATTCCTCCTTATCATTTATGCGAGGGAAAAAAACTATAGTGGGAGACTCATCTTGCAAATTTATAGTGTTAGGAAGGCTTAATGGGCTCTTTGCCTGAATGAAATTTTCAATATTCCTATGTTATGATGGGTTTGATCTAGGTGTATATCAGTGGCCACCAACTTATTCCAAATGGCTCAAAACAATTTTCTGGAAACTTACTATTTTTAGCAGTTTTTTCAGTTCCTAAACTTTTGGGGCCATTTTGAGGGCCTAAAGAATGTTTTTCATTATAGAGCACTTCAATCATAACCAAAGGCTTTGATTGATCCCAAAAACTGAATATCCTCATCAATACCTTTCCAGTGAGCTATCATGCACCCCAAACATAGATCTAATGCCAAAGTTATGCCCCTGGGAAGTTGATACACCAAACTACCCAAAACGGGGTCCACAAACCTATTGGATTTTCATCTTTCGGGGTTAGGGTTTGGGATTTTATTTATGATAAAAATTACTTTGGAGCCTCATTGTAACTTTGTATTCTTCCGAATGTGAGTAGCTATCACATCTCTTCTTAGAGATAAGCTTCCATCATTCTAGCGAGTCTTTCACTCTGTATTTCTATAGTTTTGTACATTTCGTTCATTAATAGAAATTGTGTATTACTGTATCTTTGTGTTTATGGTTGTATCTATGATATATATCTATTATATTATTGTATATATGATATATCTCTGTACATTTATTTATTATATATTCACTCTCATTTCGTGCCAAAAATAATCTGGATCAGTGGTATCAAAGCAGGTTTCTCTTGATCATTTTTCAGTGCATGTTTTCGACGAGGATCGAGTATAGAAAGTTGGGTCTCAAGCTTGTTTCTCTTGAGGACAATCTCTCTCACAAACCCAAGAAACCCTCCATGGTGGAAGAAAATAAAAATGATGGAGAAGAAGATTTTGTTAATTTGATTCTTGAGAAATCTCTCATGTGACAGAGGGACAAAATGACAAAGAATTTTTCCCACATCCTTTAATGTCTGTCGATAACAACATGCGCGTCTGCATCAAGATACCACTTTGTAGGCACCTCTCCTTTCAAGGTACAAGTTAATTTTTATATTCTCATATTTGAAGGACAAATAGATGCAGATGCCATATAAAATAGTTAAATCTGCTAGAAGGTTATTTCTCTGACAGGGAAACGATCACCTTCGCACTCCTTAAGGCTCTCCCCCATGTAAAAAATTGGTGGGAAACTTATTGGGAAAAAAATTCAATAGAGGAGTCTAGAATATATGGGGTCGAGCCCACTTGGTATTTTTTTATGGATGTGGTCAAGGAACAATATTACCCTGTTGGAAACTATGGTGACTAGTACATGAGATGGACCAGACTGTAGTAAGAGAGGGGCCAAGTAGTTCCATAGTTCACCAATACCTTCCATACCTTTCAAACCAATATGGGTATCAAATACTCTGAGCGACATCTGGTTTTGAAATATCGTGGGGCTCTACATAGATACATCCAAACTTAAATGGATTTTTTGGACATCTCATCATTGGGTGTTGCTTATCGATATGCTATTAAAATAGAATAGAAATTTAAGCACCAAAACAAGTGGGAGTTTGGGTGTGCAAATTTGAAACAACCAAAGTATGGTAAAGACATCCCTAACAACCAGCCTTCAGAAAAATAGTCCAAGCCATAGGAAAAGAAGGGTAATGGAAAGACGAAGAAGGACACTGGAAAGTGGTTTGATTTTCACAAACTACCCTGGCACGACACTGATGAATGTCGCTAAAAAAATCATTGGTGGTTGAGATCAAAGAAAAGGAGTTGAAACTTGATTCATAATCCAATTCAGAAAATAATGGGAGAAGATAGATCATAGATGAAGACCCCACTACTACTGTCACGACTGCAACAATTCAACTAGAAGAACCAATAGATCCTAAAGAGGGGTAGCGTTGTTTTCATTCACATATGTGGGTGAAGGGGACCCCACTGCATTTTATTTTTTATAGTGGAAGCCAGAAGAACCTCATCCCAATAGAGGTCATCAAATAGTTTGGATTGTTGACAACACCACACCTGTAACAATACAACATCGGGTGGCTTCACCATAGACAAGATCTCTGTGTCAGTGAGTAGTGCCAATTGTCATATGATATCCAACCCTTCAAGGATGAGGTATTATGTGATGTTTCTCCGCTGGATGTCTCTGATGTTATTTTGGGCCAGTCATATATGTGGAAGCACCATGTTGTTTATGAGTCTCAATCCCGTAGTGTCATTATTACTTTGAGGGGTCATCTCTACAGGATACAAGAGGTAGTTCTGACTATTGTCCCACCTAAACAGTGCCACAAGGTAGTATCCTACAAAATTAAGCTTGTTATCCCCTATCCTAGGGATAACTAAGGATATTATGTCTTGAGGCCCACAAGTCCTAGACATGAAGTACCGAGAGCCATATTCACTTGAGCCTGGTCCTGGAGGGACCATCCATCTTCTTCAATGCCTCTATTCTTTCAGCAACAACAACATCCACCCCATTGGCCTGGTTCATAAGTAGTAGTAGGTATTTCTCCATGAGGTAATGAGTCTGGGTATCATATTATGTGTCACTCTGATTCTCAAAGCATTTGAATATGTTCATTTAATTCTCTTTTGCTTCATGACATTTTCTTGGACTTTATTCGTTTTGACTTGTCCATACTTGGGGGAGATGATAGAATTTCCCTAGCAAGTTGGTTCCCTTAGGAGTGAGTTTCAACTGGATGGGTTTATGAAATTTCATCGTCCATTCCTTCCATACTTATCAATTTTCATCATCTTCCCTCGCATCTATCCCCTACATTGGTTCAGGCATTGGGTTTGCCAAGCTAGTAAGGGTTGTACCTTGCCTTGTGGGAAGAAGGGGATAAAGGCCCATAGGGTAAAAGTAGATGGAAACAGTTAAAATCCAAATATCAAACCTTCAGATGCTTCACTCAGGGATCCCCTAGAAATCAATAAAAGGATTCTCAACAAGAAAAGAGGGGACCCATAAAAAAGATAAAACTCAAGACCTAGTTGGTGGATAAGGGGTCTCATCATGAGCGAACCTATTAGGTCCATGGGCATGTTTCCGTATGACACTAATATTCATCTGGTCACCATGCCAAGGTAGTGGATGTTGGTAGCATATCCAAGAGAAAGAGGGTATCATCACGAGCCAACCTTCTCATCTTCGTGAAACGCTTGTGGATAACGCTGTCACCATTGGTCACCATGCCAGGGAAGTGTCCCACAGATATTCTCTTGAAAGAAAAAGAAATAAGATTAAAGTAAAAAAATTATTGTATGGGCTAGAAAAAAATTGCATCCATGACAAGGTGCAACTCACCTTCTTTAGAGGTACCCACAGGTAATACCTACATTTCTTTGTCATCACTGCACCCCTTTCCCAAACATCACCCACACCATCCCATGCACTTGCATGACCTGGATTGGTATTCACCTGGAAACACCCCACACCTAAGGATAATTAGCCCAATAGGATGTCCTATAACCCTCTCAAAACCTGGCTTGTAGAATAACATAATGTCTTTGAGCACCTGTCTGGGAAAAGGGGGGTTTTATGCACATGTTTGGGTAACTTAATTATTAGATGTGATTAACATTGTTATGATCCCTATGACTTATGATCCCGTGGAGGGAATACTTGTTGTTTCTACAGGACCACACCCAACGGATAGGTACATATGGGGAGATGATTAGCTCAAACCTCCATAGGGATAAAATCCCACCAAATGGATGTTAATACCCCAGTCAGGGGAAGACATATACCATAGGCTTGCACTGTATATAAAGAAGGACGTTCCACCAGAGACACCTTGGCATACCTAGACCCAGGGGGGTCTTACCTTCCCCCTGAACGTTGGCATTGGGAGTCCCATGATGTCACCCTTATGACCCTTGACATCACCAACATTAGATGGACATGATGGAGATAGTTGTGCACCAACTGGCACATGTGGAATGATCTAGAGGCCTTGGAATTCCTAACAGTTTTCTCCTAGAGGCCAACGTCTCACTTATGAGGCCCAACGTCACCCTAGAAAGGCATGAAGTCACCTCTTCTGCACATTTTAGGGTTTAAATTGTCATTTTTATGTAAAAAAATGGATTTTTGATGTAACTGGTCATGTCGGCCTTTTTTTGACCTAATTTGTAATTAAAGGTCATTTGAATTGTATAAATAAGGGGAAAATCCCTTGTATTTTTGGATCATCTTTTACTCGCACAAGTGAGGTGATCCAGATTATTTTGAGAATGACATGAAGGAAGAATTATAACCGAGATATAACAATGAAATACACAAAAATATAGAAGAGAACACAAAAATATAGTGAAACCCAACTTCTATTACTGAATAAGATAGAAAAAACATTGTAGAACACAAACTGGAAAAATCGGGTAGCTTGTCTCTAAAAAGAAAAAGATGTTGGCTAAGCTTCATTCAAAAGAGGCTTTACATCACACTCCATTGCATCTTAAAGGGCCTCCTTCACCTCAATTATATATGATAGAGTGAGAGGAGAACAACTCCCATGATGCATGTGGGATAAATTGGAATAAGTTTATAAAATGCAATAGGCATGTAAAACACTAGGAATTCTCGGGCGGTCACCCATCCCAGTGCTACTCTAGCCTGAGCATGCTTAACTACGGAGTTCTAATGGGATCTAGTGCATTAACGATATGTTGTAGGCATGTACATAAGACTATTACATGATTTATGTAATTAACAAATCAAGATGACATTACATTCCATTCCCCATCAAAAGGGTGAATGTCATGGTTTATCAAAACCACAGGCTCAAAATGGTGATTCAGGGAAAAAGGTGGATGGTCATCGAGATCCATCTGGATCACGAGGTCTGAAATTTGGCCTCTTTAAGGCTTATTGGCTGAAATTAAGTGGTGCACAACTCTTGGAGGAGGCTTCTTTTGGTGTTTTCTGGAATTTCCATGGTGGAAAGTCTTCAACTAGAGCATGTTACTAGATTATTCTTGGTGAATGTAAGTGAAAATCTGCAATTCTTCTTTATTTGAATGATTATGGTATCTTTAATTTTCAATTACTAATATTATGAAATTACTAGTGTTAAACCCTAGGAGATTAAGCACATGTTATTGTCCTTCTCTCAATAGCTATCCACCTACTTGATTTTGTTAGAAGACACCTCCATTGAAGCATATGCTAGATCCCTACCCTTGTAGAACTCTAACACTATTTCTTCATTAAGATTTTATTTATATCAATCTTGAGCTAAAGAATAAGGAAAACCTCTAGGTCCTAGGGTTACCTACTTCCTAGTAGTTGTTTTCCTTCTAGTGTTTGATGATTGAGGCCTTGGGTTACCAACACCTCAACCATTCTCCCTCTTGTCTTTAGTACACATATTATCATTTATTTCCTTCAGAGGTTGCAACTACAAAAGGGATTTCATTAACCCTAAAGGCACTAGTTTATACCTTACATTTGATTGATTGATGAAAACAACCCTCAAACCATCTACCTCAAGCCATTTTCTATCTATTCCTAACCCTAGATTGGACTAACTTACTAACATTCTTTCTTTTGTTACAAAAGTAAGATACATCCATATATTACAGTGGTAAAAGATCCTAAAATCAAGTGTTAAAGTTGATTTTTACATTGACTTCTTAGCTTCTGACAAATGTTATCATATTGCTATTCTAGGTTACCATTTTGGGTCATTTTTTAAGCTTGTTTAAGGCATAATTGTGAATCTATTATTATATATACATTGATGTTATAAATTTATGTTTGCTTCATCTTATATATCAACTCATTTCTCTTATTGAAAGTCCAAGGTTTTATGAAGCACTAATATCAATGGTTACTTGCAAATAATGTTTTCTTGTTGTTTTGTTCTGGGCAGGCACATTCAAATAAATCTTTGCTTTGTCTTATTAAAACTTTGGGAATTTATAATTAGTGTGACTTGTGAGAGGGGAAGAAATATTCTTGATACCATTACCTTTTCCTTCTCAAACCCCCAGGTCATCGGGGACGTCTCCCCTGGGCCTTCACCCCTAAAGAGAAATAGCTTCCTTATTTAGCTGATAGTGATAGGACAACCTCTTGTTATGCCAATATATTGTTCACTTTCCTTTGGATTTTGGGAAAGTACAAATTGTGCTATAACAAAGATTATTCACAATCTATTGAAAAGGTGAACATAAGGACACTGCAAACACCGCAACCTCAGTCCTAGCAGCTTCTATCCAGCAGAAGAAGGTCAAAAATATTGAATCAAAGAAAAAATATTCCTTCTGCACACATTTATCTCATCAGGTTCTCGACAACCTCCCACAAACCAAGTAGTGCAACTTCTCCAATAAGACAAGCAACTCACCAAGGTATAGATTCAACAAACACTTCCCCCTCTCCCTCGAGAACTCAACGCAATGGATACCATTTATTCCTAAGGAGAAAGGATTGATCCAGGTGGATACCAGTGGCTACGCACCTATTCCAACTGTCTCAATTTTGTTTTTCTGGAAACTTACTATTTTTAACAGTTTTTTGGTTCCTAAACTTTCGGGGCCATTTTGAGGGCCTAAAACATGTTTTTTCATGATCGACCACCTCAATAAAATTTGAAAGCTTTTATTGTGCCCCCAAAATGAATCTCCTCATCGATACCTTTCCAATGAGCTATCGTTCACCCAAAATGAAGATCGTATGCCAAAGTTATGCCCCCGAGAAGTTGGTACACCAAACTACCCAAAAAGGGGTCCACAAAACTATTGGCTTTTCATCTTCCGGAGTTAGGGTTTTAAATTTTATGATACAGATTTTATGAGAAGAATGAAATGAATACAGATTATGAATAGGTGATTGACACAAAATAATAGAGATACAGTAGAACTGGTTTTCTATTCAATAACGAAATAAGTTGAAACTGTAAAATGCAGCGGAAACAGGCTTGCTAGAATGGTGGCATCTTATCTCTGAGAAGAGATGTGACGGCAGAATGCATTCACAAGAAGAAGGTTACAATGAGGCTTTGAAGGCATTTTTACAATAAGAAAGAATTCCAAAAACCCTAGACATCCAAAAACCTAACCCTAGGAGATGAAGCGCCAAAAGTCATGTGGGCCTCGTTTGGGTAAGTTAGTACATCAACTTCCCGGGGTCGTAACTTTTGCATACGATCTCTGTTTTAGCCGTGTGATATCCCACTGGAAATGTATCATCGTGATAGCTCAATTATGCCTTCGTCTATCATTGAGGAGCTCGATCCCGAAAAACCTTCATTTAGGCCCTCAAAATGGCCCCGGAAGTTAAAACTGCTAAAAATAGTAAATTGCCAAAATTGTCAGAAATCTTTTTTGAGCCAGATGGAAAAGGTGGGTGGCCATTGATATCCATTTGGATCAATACTCCCTCCTTAGGAAGCAATGGTCTCCGATTTTTTGAATTCCCCCATTAAATGAGGAAATTTCTGCTGAATTTGGCCCCAGGTGAGCCACTTTCCTTGGTGCAAGAGCTGCCCTGCTTTTACGACTCGATAAAGATGGATCGTTTGTTGTCGAGTGCCCTTGATCTGTCTGTCCACAATTTGATCATTGGATGCCTGTTGTAGGTAGTTGGGGTTGAGCTCTGTTGGTGTCAGTTGTTCTGCTACTTTTGAGGTGTCCAATAATGGTGGGAAATAAGGGTGAAGGAGAACCATGTTGAACACTGGGTGAAGACAAAGGAAAGGAGGAATGTTGAGCTCAAAAGCATTATCCCCCATGGCCTTGGTGATAGTGTACAGCCCATAACGGAGTGGGCAAAGCTTTCGATGGGGGTCCTGTAAGGCGTTCTTTCTATAAGTGCAACCAAACTGTCGCCCACCTGAAACTTATGCGGCACCCGATGTTGATCATGGCGTTGTTTGTACTTGTCATTGGACTTATGTAGGATATCTTGAACCTATTGGCGGATGTGTTGGATTTGCTCAATGAATCGGGTGGATTTTTCAGCTTCAGTTGGAGTAGGAGATGAGTCGGTCGAGGTGACCACAAGGGAAAGTGCAACGTCTATGGGTCCAAATGGTTGGAATCCCAAGAGCACTTGAAAAGGGTTGTGGTCGGTTGAGCTATGCAAGGCTCGGTTGTAGCTATGTTGGACATAGGGAAGGCTCTCATCCCATGTGCGAGGGTGCTTTGAATTATACATGTGAAGGATATGCACAATCATTCGATTTACAAGCTCGATTTGGCCATCTATCTGGGGGTGGAAGGTCATGGATTTGGTGAGATTGGTATCCAGTAGTGACCAAAGGCTCAACCAGAATGTGCTAATAAATATACTATCCCGATCTGAGACAATGGTTTGTGGGATTCCAAAATGTACCCAGACTTGTTCAGAGAATATCTTGGTAGTGGCCTCTGCTGTGATGCTCTTCTTGCAGGCAACCAAAATTGCCATCTTAGAAAAGAGATCAACAACCACAAAACACATTCATTTCCCCACTTGGTGGACGAGAGGCCCGACATGTAGTCCATTGAGATGGATTCCCATGGCCTATTAGGAGTAGGAAGAGAGGTATATAGGCCCTGTTTCTTAGTGGTCGGTTTGGAAATAGCGCAGGCAGTGCAAGACCTAATATACTTGTTGACCTCCTGTCAAAGTTTCGGCTAGTAGAAATGTTTCTGTAGCATCGCCGCTGTCTTTTCAACGCCGAAATGTCCTGCCACCCAAATGTAGTGGGATTCCCAGATCATCTTCACTCACTCACTTGATGGAACACAGATATGGCCTAGACAACACAACAACCCATCCTGAAGATGGAAATTATCGACAACTGTGTTTTCACCCAACATTTGGTAGGTGGTGGCGAAGTCAAGGTCTATCTCATAGAGTTGGGGCCATCCAGATGTCTCATGGCCGCAAGAGTCTAGCATCATGGTGAGTGTCATGACTGGTGGTCTATTGAGGCAATCAACGATGCGATTGGTGCTTCATGTTTTATACTTGATGTTGAGGTGGAATTGTTGCAAGTATGTGGACCACCTTTGATGGCGGTCACTCTGTAATTTTCCCTGTGTCTGTACGAACTGCAGTGGCTTATGATCAGTGTGGATGACTATCTCCTTCCCAAGAATGTAATGTCTCCACTGGCGGCATGCTTTCACAATGGAGTACATTTCTTTGTTGTAAGTAGTGTACTTACATACAGTATCTGACAGTGTCTCACTATGATAGGCCACGGGGTGGCCGTGCTGAGTGAGAACGACGCCCATAGCATGGTCTGAAGCATCTGTCTCAATCTCAAAAGGATGTTGCAGGTCTAGTAGTGAAAGTACTAGGGCTGAGCACAAGCGCTGCTTCAAATCATCGAACGCTTGTTGTTGGGACCGGCCCCACACAAATTTCG
>SNQJ01S0117552.1:13718-32582 GCA_010110895.2 Picea sitchensis
TCTTGGGGAGAGATTGGCAAGCCCTAACGAGTGGATACCTCTCACTCGATGAGACACATTTATCCGTTCCTCAGAATGGTAAGAACATTATATTCCTTACAGAGGGAAGAATTTCACCCTACATAGAGAGTGTTCTGCATTCTATCGTAAACTATATAGAAGAATACCTAGGAGTGTATTCCATCTTTGTTGAAGAGAATAATATTCCTTTGGAAATAATTGATTTAGATTATCAATTATGGAACATGCACTTTGATGGTTCACACTCTAACGAAGGTAATGGGGTTGGTATTATCTTTGTTTCCCCTGTAGGAAAAAATCATAATATGTCATACAGGTTGGAGTTTGCTTGTACAAACAATGCCACTGAATTTGAAGATTTATTGTTAGGCATTGAGAATGCAGTTAATCTTGGTTGTGGTCAACTTTCAGTTTTCAGAAATTCCGAGCTTGTTGTGAACCTAATACGTAAGATATGCTCTCCTAGCAACAAGATGATGGAACGATACTCCCAAACTATTTGGGAACTTGTCTTGAACCTTCTATCTTTCAACATCACTCATGTTAAGGAGTTGAATTCAATGGCTGAGCAGTTGGCTAACTTTGAAACCTCTCCTAATTAGCAACTCTTGCCTCACAGGCCTGATTGTGATTTTCAATCTCTACATTGCCCATACATTCCTAAAAAGGAAGGATATTGGAAGGCCATCCCTAATGATGAGAGAATTTGTGTTGTCCTTCAAAATGAACCTCTTGAGCCCGAAGAGATTATATCCACAGAAAACGATGAGATTCCTAAGGGCTTGACTCCTCTTGAGAGTTCGTTTTCATTGAGTGTTGTAGGCAAAAAAGAAAAATAGAAAGACAAGGAGTTACAAAAGAAGGTGGTTGAAACCATCCTCCTGAACATTAGGACACATGAATCTTCAACGAATGTTAAAATAAATGTCCAATGTTCTGTTAGAAAAGAGATGGATTCCACCGGGCTACTTGGTGAATCTCAAAAGTTTTTTGCTTGGCCTTATGAGGATCTTCATGGTTTTGTTCCTGGTCTTGTTCAACATATTATGAAACTAACTAGGCAAAAACAAGAACTTGTTAACTCTGCACCAGAAGCACCCTTCCGAAGGGATTTGAGATGTTTGTTAAGGTATGGAATGTTTTTTTCAGCCCACCCTGAATGGGTCTCAATTTGGAAATCGGCCCCGAGGACCACTGATAATATCAGAACTCGTATTAGTCTTCGAACTTTCAAGCAAGCGATTATAAGAAATCCCTTTCCCCCTCACAATATAGAATTTTTTTTGCAACAGGTTGTAGAGTCACAATTAAGACCCTTTCTTGACAGTTTCAGAATCAAAGTAGAAGGGGAAAATGTTCACAAAAACACTTTCATTTCTAATTGCAATACCATGCCTTACAAATGTCATCTTTTTAGCTTACTTGATACAGGTACTTCTTTTAAGAAAACTACACGCAAAACTCTCGATGAATTGGTCAGTCTTCATCTCTATCTTGATGATCTAATTGTGCGTGACAAGGGACTGATGATTTCATCAGATTTCCAAGTGATCGGTCCTTTCCCAATTGCTTTTTCCTTGGATACAAATTCCTATGTCTCAAAATATTTACAAGAGCATTTTTTTCCATACAACACTAACAACCCTCACTTGAAATATTGCGAGGAACCAACGTCAGAAGTTCTAATGCTTTCTGGTTTTTGTTGTATAATACTAGCCTAGCTCTTCTTTCAAATTTTGTGCTTATTTTCTCTGCTTTACAGTACTTTGATTGTTTCTTTCCGAGTTGAGTTTTTTTTCCATGTCGTGCTTCATTTCTACGTTTTATTGTTGTTGTTTAGTTCTGTAATTTTACTTCTGTCATGATTTGGTTTCTTCTTATCTTTTAATCAGTTTGGTCAAATAGGATGTTGGATCAATTTTGCCACAATGACACTCCTGCAAAGAGTTGTTACTTAATAACAATCAAGCTTACACAGATGTTATGATGCTCCTCTAAAGGACCCTTGAAATTGTTACATTTTTCCGTTGTTGTCTTGTAAAGAATTGGTTGTCTCCCGCTTCTTCTTGCCATTTCTTCATCTATCGAGATTTTAAGAGAAAGTCTAAAAGGTTTTCCTCCTAAAAGTTAGAGAGAAGATTCTAGTCAAATGATTATGCATACAGTACTAAAACCCCTCATACTTAACACTTTTCATGAATTATTCCCAAATTCCCGGTCATCTTTCCATTAAATCTTCTCGCTTCCCCCTGTTGCATAATCATCCGAGTTATGTCTTCTTGACTTGTTGTTTTGGTCCACGAAACCGTGAGTCCTAAGTTCTAAATATGCTAAAAACAAATTTCCCTATGGAGTTACCAGTTTGTTGACGATTGAAAAATGTCAAAATAGTTTCGCTCGCAAAGTGTTGCTAAAGCCTATTATTATAAAACTAAATAATACTAGTAGGTGGGACCCCATTATACTATTGAATATCAGATCTACTCATTTTTTATGTTGTGATGATGTGCGACACAACTCACATGGTTGATGAAGATCTTATTGTTATTGGTTATGAATTGAGCTTATGAAGTGTTGATTCCTTATGTTAATACAACCTATGTTATTCATTAAGGTCATGGTTGTATGTTCTTGTCACACCTGCATAAAAAACATGTTAGTAAAATTACATGAAGGGCAGTTTGGAGAGAGGCAAAATACTAGAAAAAATGCAAGACAAGGGGACATAGTTATGCAATGTCACATGTGAATAACTTAAGGGAAATGAGAAACAATTGCAAGGGGAAGATTCTAAATCTATCCTAACTATACTACATGCATGAAAGTACTTGATGATTATTGTTAAGCCCTAGCTAGCAAGTAAATGGTTGTGAAATTGTGATTAAATTACATGTTTAATATGAATATGGTGTGAAATGTTGGTGGTGCACTTGGAAAGGTGATAATGCTAATGGTTAATTGAATTATGTGGTCGATCCACATATGGTATATTTGGATGGATAGAACGTCGGTGGCTCACTTGACAAGGTGATGAAAGTTAATGATTATGTTATTTTGTTTGAATTATATATTAATAAAATAGATATATGATATGGAAAGCGCATTTGGCATGTAACCTATGTAGATTCCAACGCAGAATTAAATTAATGGTGTTAATTGGAATTTGTTGGCATGTATTGTTTAGTTAATGAGATATGGGTAGAGGCAACGTGCATTTACTGCACATCACCTTTACTCTTCCCATTGGACGCCACCCTATTCGTGTTATTGTTCAATCTTGTTTTTGTGGTTATGCTCCGAATTTTTATTAGGGAAGGAATCCCTCAGCCATCTCTCGTTTTAAGGAATTCGATTATAGGTATGTTTTTTTTTGGCCATTCGTGACTGTGCTTTGGTTGTGAAATGATTACTGGCTCAGGTGTATGGGTTTGTGCTTTCCTAAGTTTTGCAACTGTGTGAAATTTTGGTTCTTGAATGAAGAGTGGATGGTTCTTCCTGTAATGATTTTGAGTTTGTAGAGGATATTGGTCTTCCTGGGTGATAACTCTCTGTTACCATTGCTGGTTTACTTGGAAGGTTTTTGTTTAAATCTTGGGTGGATAGATATCTTCACGCACTGTCACTTAATCCACTCTCTGGTTTTCATGGGTTTAATTGTCGAAGGTTTTCTACATCACTATGTGTGTTTACTTCGACATTTTCCACCACTAAAGGTCACGAAGTGAGTGTTCTATTCTTAATTGTGCCCTTTCCTCACCTTTTCTTTTGGCCCCCTGCCATGGATTGTTACATGTCCACAATGAGTCATGTCTCTCTCTGTGTGCTCACCCTTGGCCTCGAAAGTTCCACCATTACGAGGAGTTGGCTCCGTTCCCCTGGTGATGGCTACTGGGAAAACCCTTAACCCTCAAGTCTAGAGTTTTATAGAGGAGACTGTCGTTCGTGTCAAGTTGTTATGAGTTATTGTTGATTGAATGAATATTCATTTGCATTGGATACAGAATCGTCGAGTTGGTCATATAACAGTCATGTTGGTTGGCATCTGGCTACCACTTCTGTGATAATAAGGATAAACCCTTCATTTCTAATTGCACTTTCAAAAGATATAGTCACCCTCCTTATGTTAATAGCTCGGTATTGTTAATGGAAAGGGTCTCTGCCCCAATTCAATTGGATGTGTGGGTATGCATAGCTACCACATATTGTTCGGATGATTGATTTTCTACAATAGTGGCGAATTGTTTGGTTGATATATAGTCACTAGTATTTGCAATAATAATTATTCAGATGATAGATGGAATTGGTTATAAATGCTTGTTGTTGCTCACACATGTCGCGTTGTGTGTATGGTGTTTTTCAAAATGAAATATTGAGCATGGTAACTTTGGTTTTCTTGGGACCGAATGATATTGAACTGGATAACTATAGAAGGTATATCCACTACATCCTTGTTCTTGTTGGTTGTATAGGCCTAAGTGTGCACAGTATAGTTGATCACGGTGTGACTAAATCAAACCAATATTATATTAAATCGATGGGTCAACTGATATGTTGAGTTATTACCATGACTCTATGTTTGTTGTGTTAAGTGGAAATGTTGCATCATGGGGTTTTGTTAGTTGCGCACTATGTGTGGTATGGATAGCTTGGTTTTCACACTCCGAGATACCCACAAATTTTTAAGCATGTTTATTTATTACAATTGACCACTGGTTAAAGCAAGCATGTTGTTGATGACAGTCGTGTTGTATGGGTAGCACAACTTTTAATCATATTGAATTGTTTTTTTTTTTATAGTGGCAGAATTACATTGCCTGGGCAAGATACCCTGTGCATAGATTGTGTCTAAATGGTGGATGTGGTTGTATATTTGAATATCAGTTCAGGTTGCAAGTTGATCTTGGTTCTTTGGTTTTTTCCTGTGTATGTGTTTAACGAATGTCATTGTATTTAAATGATAGGCCCAATTGTAGTGGTCATGTGACTTCATTGTGAATTCTAGAAATATGAAATTGGGTATATTGGTTGATTAAAGTAAGATATGGGCAGTGGTTGATTTCGATGGTTAATAGAATGGAAAGGCTACTATTTGGAAATTTTTATAGGATGCAAATAAGGGGAAAAAAACCTTTTTATAGATTGTATAGATGCCTATTGTTTTGTGATGGCACTGTGTTTATATTTGATTATGAACAATGAACTAGTTAAATACACAGAAATTATTATTTAGTCAAGTGATTGATGGTTAACGCACATCCTTTCGCACAATGTTTTATGGATCACTTAATCAGTTCCATGAACAATAATCATTCTTCTTCCCTTCCATTATTTCACTTTCCTCTAATTACAAACCCGTCACCTCCCATATTCATTTTTTCACTCCATGTTCTGAGATTGATTATAGTCAAGAGAATTTTTGTGTTAAAGTAGATGGAAGTGGCAGTGTCTTGTGTGGATTGCAGTGAGGTCTTATTGGTTGCTTTACAATTGATTATTGTTGTCATTGAGAAGTGACCATGTTTCCCCCCCCTAATTATATCATATTTTCTCTCAAGACAACCCCCTCACATATCCCAGAACCCTTTTTCACTCCCCTACTCATTGATTAACATTAAAAAAATTTGTATGGATTGGATTGCATGAGTCTGATATATTCTGAGCCAAATCTATTTCATATTTTTAAGAGTTGCCATGTATGGTTATTTAAAATACTATTTTCTAATCGATCACACATGCAGGATGAGTTTTTTCAGTCAAGGAAGCCATGGCCAAGGAAACAAAGGTAGAGGTAACTGGAAACGAGGCCCAAGAAGGCACAGGTTCTCCATACATTTTGACGTTGATTAAAAAGAGCTTGGACAATTGTTTCATGCTGGATTATTTAATTGGATTGGGTAGGGAATAGTCCAACCTAGGCCGGAAAGGCCTCCTTTCCAAGCCCCACAAGCCCCCGGTATCCCTGTACCTCCTCATGTCTCCTTACAACCTGAGGTCCCTAAAAATGACATATGGCAGGAGATTGTCCACCCGACAGTCTCCCAACATCGTGTCTGGCCCAACTTGTCTTTTCCTTCTCCTCTTTCTTTGAACACCATTTTCCAAGCCTCCCCTAACCACTCGCCAGTGCAATCCTCCCATGCTAGAAAGATATTGAAGACTGAAACCCACCATGCACTTGATAAAGGAAAAGCCATTGTTGCCCCTTCCTCACCCTCCAAGGGCTCTGACAAATCTGTGTCTTCCTAGATGCATTTGAGGGATGATTGTTCCCACATGATCAATGAGATTAGGCCTAAAGGCTCTCCACAAACGAATTCAAATTCAGGAAAATCGAGAGGTGACAACAACAATCAAGGAAGATTTGCATCACAAACTGAGAAATATGGTTTCTGAATTTTTATTATCTATTGTTTTATGACAGTTGACTTCAGGGAATTTTGGACAACATGTTTTATTTTGGGTATATGAGGATTATTTTTGGAAATAATTTCATTTTTCATGAGTTAAAATTTCCAAAATGAATATGTTGATGGGAGGCACAAGGAGGTGTGTTTTGGTTAACTAATGGTTATGTTATGATTGTTATTATTGTTATGAACTAATGGGAGTCACAAGGGGTCCCACCTACTAGTTATTATTTATTTATGACCCTTATTATGATTATTACCTTTCCCCCTAACTAAGTTTAGTTGAGTCTTTTAATTAGATTAACTAATGAGCTGGTTTAACTGCTTCAACCAATTCTAATTTGTTAAAAGAAAGAGGAAATGGAGGAACAAAAGGAGGATAGAAGTAGAAGCATGCTAAGGTTTTCTCTTTGTGTTTATGTTGAGATAGTTTATTTTTCATTCATTCGTATATTCATCACAACCTAATTCTCTTTTGTTATAGCAGGGTCTTATTGTAGACAACAATATTCAGGGTTGAATCAAATCATTTAGACACTTGTTTTTCAGAGGTGTTGATCTATCTTTGATAGTTTGTGTAGACTTGTCTGTTTGTGAATTAATTTTCATGACTGATAAAGGCTATTGTGCAGATTCGAGTGGGCAACAATCTGTGGCAAGTTGTTCCAACTCTTAGAGTCCAATTTTGGTTTTGTGTCAGAGGTCCTTTTGTATGTTCCATCCGGGATGTCTAAGTTTGACTTTGGTCCAAGATTTCTCTATGAGATTTTGTAAAGAAAATGACTCTTTGGTGAATTGGAATGGAATAAAGGATTTCTTTATGTCTCATCTATATTGATTATCATGTTGGCATCTTTACTTCTGTTATAACATTTATTTCAACAACTATTATATTCATAAAATTACATAAAAAATGAATTTCCAGCAAGCTTTTTGTTGATTAAAGACTAGCCTAAGAACTCGTAATTAATACTTGTGACTTAGGATGTTATTTTTGTTGGCTATAAACATAGGGTGATATTCCTGTCTACTTTTCTTTAGCCAAGTAAAGTCTGAAAATGCTTGAGTAAGATCATTTCATATATTTTCCTCAACAAGCCTCATTGCAATCATCTCCTTGCAAATGAGTGTAGTTGTCACATCTCTTCTCAGAGATAAAGATGCCACCATTCTAGTGAGTCTTGAACTTTGCATTTTACAGTTTATTTACAATTATTTCATTAATAGAAATCAAGTATTGTTGTATTTCTCTATTTACGGAAATTTTCATGAGTATTTCATTGTAATTTCTCTTCTTTCATTTATTTCCGAAAATAATCTGGATCACACTTGCACTGAGCACCAATATTCTTCACACACCACCAATTTTGCATTGTGCAGCGCCAATATTTAGCGCACTCATTATGCACCACCAATTATGCACTGTGCAATGCCAATATTCGATGCACGTAAATCCTTTATTCACTTAGCTATTTTTCCATATTTCCATCTCGCAGCCATTGTGACTATCGTGAAAATTCTCGACTCGATTGTCTACGCCAAATTCATTCACTTGGAAGTCAAAATGACCCCTCCATAACAACCATTATGAGTGAAATTCTGACTTGAATATTTCTAGAAATTTGGTAATTTCACTCAGATTTTACCGTTTTCCCCAAATTCAACACAACTTAAATTCTAAGATGACAAATTTACCAAATTCATATTGATCTCGGTCCCATACAAGTCCAATGTTGAACCAAAAATCTCTTATACCATTGTGTAACGTACCCAACCTCCAAGATAAGTCTTGTTACTACAAAAATGACTTAGCCTACTAATACATAAAATAAAATAAATAAATGCCCCATAATTATAAAATAAAGCAAGGGGCAACAAACCCATAAAAATTAAATCAAACAACATTATTATTTTCCCATGCATCTAATAACATTTATGAAAATGTGAATGCATCTAGTAAGCACACAAGAACACAAATCATTGAAATATTCATTTACACAACGAATAATCATAATAAACACAACATAAACTTATCTATTTATAAATATAACCAATTTCCTACATACGAAGGATGAACCTCTTAGCCATAGGTATTATTGTTCATTTTCTCTCAACAACATACCTTCCTTGATCTAAGGCTATGAGTCAACAAGGAGATATGACCCTCTTAGATGTTCACTCATAACACTTAGTAGCCCAAAACCTAGGTTCTACTCCAACAACAATTTCAATCCACCAACTCTCTTCCCCACAACCTACACAATCCAAGGAATGTACCCCCTTCACTTCTCTCATTCCATCGAGTTGTACCATTTATATATTATGGATTCTAGTGCACTTGGTTGGCTATGAAATATCTAAGTTGGGGACTCGAGGAACTCTCAATTTCTCTAGGAGTGCTCACAACAACCTTCACAAGGATCTTGAGCCATTTACTCAATAGGAAAATGTACTACAGTCTTACAACCCATTTTATAGGCACACAAACCACATTTCTAGCATAAAACACATCCAAACAATGGCTACCTTCAAGCATACCATGACTAGTGCTCTTCCCAACACTTGGCTCCTCCCTTGCTGCCCAAAATATGCATGTAAAAAAATGTCTTCTTTGTCCATACAAAATTCATTTTCCTCAAGAGAGTTGACTACTCACCTTTCCCAATGTTGATTGTACTTGAGCCCCATGCTCCCCAATAACTATGGGATGTGACTCTCACACCCACCTTCTTACATGAAATCAATGATTAGTTTTGGGAACACCCAACAACAAATATAAGGTTATACAAAATGATAATAATTTTAGGAATGTGGGTCACATTAATACCGATGAATATTTCCCCCTTGGACCCCTCCCCTTGTAGAATCATATTCCCCCATCATTTTCATCCCTTTTGTATCATGGCCAACGATTACTAATTTTATTAATCATTTCAGTGTACATAATACATAGTTTGTCCCTCATCCATTTTAATCAATACGAGCTCTTTTCCCCAAACATATTGGCTCACCAACCTAAATCACATTTATACAATTACATTATAATTTGCAAGGATTGAAACTGGGGATGTTACAAGTCTCCAAAATAGTTTAGCACCCATTGCTAGATTATTAAGAAAAGGATCTTTTTATGCCCAATCCCCACATTATTTTGGTTTTTGAACTGTTGTCCAATTAACCAAGTGAAACTTTTGGGAGTTTCTTTCCCCTCCTTGCCACAGGAAGGTTCTTATTTGTTGGCCCAATAATAAATTAATTCCTTTTGGAGCTAGAAGGGTTGAGAACTAGAAGATAGGAAAAGTTGAGAGAGTTGGCATGATAAGAACTACACGGCCTGTTGGGTTGCGACAATGCGCACCCCATTGATTAAATGTTTTCTTAATTTTGTTTAATATTTCTTTCCAATAATGGAGGAAGGGGGATTTGTTATTGATCGGCATCCCTAGGTGTGTGAATGATGATTAGTTTTTTAATATGAAACAAAAAAAATTATATAGATTATTCTAATGGTTAAAGAATTGACATTTTGGCATTTATTGTAGTAGATGGATACACTAGAGACTTGCATAAATAAATCCAAAACTTGACTAAACTTGGTTTCCATAATTGTATATGCTCCTCCCATTAATATCGTATCATTAGAAAATTGCAAGTGATTATTAATTTTAACTCTTAAAACTATCCCGAGTCTTGGTATATTGCCTGAAATTCTTTTGTTTTCTAGTTTCCTTCTTAAAGAGTCTTCCATGATGATGTATACTAGAGGGGATATAGTACAAGATTGACACAACCCCCCGCTTATAGATAAAAAGGAAGATGGTTTGTGATTTGCCAAGGGGCATATTCTGGGGCCACTGATACATGTTGCAAACCATTGAATAAACGAAGAAATGAATCTAAATTTGGATAAAAGATGAAAAAGGGAGGAGTTATTTACATTATCAAAGGAATTAGCCATGTCAATTTTGATGGTTTTTCCTTTCTCCTTATGAGAACTGCTTGAGTGAATGTATTTTTTGTACTAAAATTATGTTATCCACTATTTTCCTATGGACCATGAAACCTCATTTATAATATGATATAAGCTTGGGAAGGAGAGGATTTATCTGGTTTGCAATGATCTTGGACAAAATTTTATAGGAAGCACTATAGAGAGAGATGGGCCTAAAGTGAGAAAAGTTATATGGATTGGTTTCATTGGGAATTAATGCAAGAAGAGTGGAATTTATGCCTCCCCCTATTCTATTTGATTTATGCACATACTTGATCATTATCATGAGATCTCCCTTGATGATGTGCTAGCATGATATGTAGAAGTTGATCATGAAACCTTCAAGACTTAGAGATTTTTCCTGGTTTAAATCCCAAATGACCTTTTCTAATTCACTAATCTAGACTACCTCCATCCGTTTCTCATTATCCTCATTAGACACTAGCTAAAGAATGTGTTATAACATCTCTTCTTATACATTTTCAAGGGTTGGAGAATATCATATTGTGTATATCTCTTCAAAATGTTGGGTGGCCTCAACTTTAATATCTTCAAAGGAACTTAGGACTACTCCATCACTTGTCTTTATCTCCTTTACATTGTTCCCCATTTCCCCCGCCTTTGCTTGCTTGTGAAAATAGGAGGTATTTAGATCTCCCTCTTTAAGTCATAAACTATGGGATTTAAGTCTCCATGTAGACTCCTCATTTATGATAGCCCTTTGTTGATTGATATAGGCATGTTTTTATTCTTCAAGTAATTGAGGGGTAACCTCCTCATCTTAAATATTGAACTTGTTCTAAAATAGCCTTAGGTTTTTTAATCTCTATGAATGGAGGTGACTAATTTGATTTAGCCTAGTCCTTGAGGGTGGATTTACTCAATTTAATTTTCTTCTCCTAGATGAAAGTGGGGGATACAATTATCCATGTGTTCCACACTTTTACAATGAGATACAAAACAGAGGACTCACCCAACCATAGTAGTTTAAAAGGGAAGGGCACGGTAGCATAATATGGAGGGGGGGGGATCTCCAGGTAGATGGGATTATGATAAGAATAAGACTGGGGGATGATACCATAGGAAATCATAAGTGAAGAATAAATGAAGGATCTACAAATAAGGAATAAATCTAACCTGGTAGCATTGTGGCCCGGTCCCGTCCTTGTGTTGGTCTAGGTGAATCTTCTTGACTTGGGTTTGACATCTTATGAATCTTGCTTAGAGATGAAGCTTAGAATTTCTTCCGAAAGGGGTCACAAACTATACTTCCCCCTTGTTTCTTGTTCTATTGCAGAGTTGTGTTGAAATCTCCTGCTTCTATACTACTCGGCCTATTTTCATTGTCACTTAGGGCCTTCAACATTTCCCAACGTTCCACTTCTTCTCCATAGTTGGTAGGTGTGTATAGATTAACTACATTGACAATTTCTCTAGAATGACTATGTTTGAGTCTGATGTATAGCTAATGTTGAGTGTCAAAATTTTGTTAAATATGATATATGTTTTTGTTCCATAAGGTGCATAGACCTCCTGGTGCCCCTCTAGCATTTATCATTTTTCCTTCACTATTCTTCCAAACTTGAAAACTTCCCTCAAGGACATCTACTATCCCCAATTTAGTTTCCTCGAGTATAATAATGGTTGTTTTTTCAAGCTGCATCAATTAATTTAAAGCTTCATGTTTATTCCTACTTCCCAAACCCCTACAATTCTAGGAAATTGTCTTGCGAATTCTTACTTGGTTTGTGAGACCCCCCTATGGTGGGATCTTTCCACTTGCAAATTTCATAGGCTTGGATCCCATTGCATAATTTTCCAAGACTTTCAATTTCCCTAAATATTTATCTTTTTCTGTTTATGTTTCTCTTCAATCTTTTTTAGTAGGCCTACCTCGTTTCTTTTGTGTTGTTCTTCCCGTTGGATCCCTTGAAGGTTCTTCATCAGATTTCGTTGAATGTTGAGAATCCTTGGCATTTGAATCTTGGGAAGAGGTTGAAGGATGTGTATCAAGGGGGGTGTAATATACCTCAAAAACTGTCTGAAAAAAAATAAAAAATTGTTTGCATAAATATTCTTGAATAGTTCGAGATTCAAGAAAGTAAGCTTTTTATTATAAGGCTTGAGTATGAAAGTTTGCAAGAGTCCTTACTTTCGTCGACTGTCATTATCATTCAACTTAAATTTTTATGATCGATGATAAGTGTTTACTCCTCATTCAATGTTTATTTCAATTCCTGTAAATATAATTACTTTCCTATCTGTTTGTACCTATGACCATTACCACAGTCTTAACAACACAAACGAATTTGGGACTTTATGGCCAAATCATTACGCGTTAGACCCTACAAATAACCCATTACCATATGTTTACAATACAAACGAATTTGGGGGTTGATGGCCTAGGCCTCATGCGTTAGTCCATACACATAATCACATGATGAAAATGACCAAACGTACTTAGGTAAAAGTAGAGTATTAGTCTATACTCCTCTGCGAAAAGTTTAAATATAAATAGACCCCTATAGGTTTTTTTTTAATATCTGGATACAAGATAGTGGTTAGGTAAAGCCTTCTGGTTAAACTTAGAGTCCAAATATTTCATAATCCTCAGATCATAATAAAATTCACCTGCACCGCTGGATTACAAGTATTGGGTCTCATGCTTATTCCATATGCCCACTGGCTATGACCACGGGCCTAATCAAAATTTCTTTCACATTTCAGCATTTCAACTTTTTAGCAAGTCCCAGTCCCCGAAATGGAGCCAGATCAACGGTCCACAAAACTTTATAATCTGATCCCTTCTTTTCTTAATCGAAAGGCTGACAGGATTTGACGTTTTTCCCTTCGAGTCATTGTGACTCCAACATTATAAAATTCATGATCACAAAATCTATGAAGTGATCGGACGATTCACATAACCCACTGAGATGGACGGTTGACGGGATTTCGGAGTTTTTCCTTTCAGGTTTTCAAGACTCACAATAGTCCCTTTCGGCATTTCGGAGTCCTTGACATGCTCTGATCTTTCGCATTTCACGACTTCATCATTCTTTTCATGAGTGTCCTTGACACCTCCAACTCCCGGTATCTGAAACTCTGAAATGGAGATTAAGTCATGGTTTTGGTACCGTTGATTAAGGGTAACCTCTTTTGTGATGGCAAATTCTATCGTTGGAAGTAAAACACCATATGGGATGTTCATTTGTTTCAATTCCAAACGAGATATGTAATACTATTTTAAAAGAATTACAGGCTTTCCCTTCCGCCTACTTGTAATGGCATACTGGTTATTTTATTGGTTTAATATACTAGCGCCATATTGGCTACTTCCTCAAAAGGATTTTGAAAAAGGAAAAAATACTCAGCTATTACCAGCTATATGTGTATCTTGCTTATAGTTGACTCCAGATCACATGATGGTATATGAATTCAATTTTCACTTACTGTACTTGTGTTAAAGACTTTACCTTTGAACTTTTAGGTGATTGTGTTGTTATTTACACAGTTAGGAATTTACTCAGGGGTATGTTTTAAGTTTTGGGATGTCCATTCTTCCTTGGGCCTTGGTGCCTCTCATGATTAGTTTTGGTAATTAAACCATGTTAATTCGATTCACTCCAATAATTTTCCAACATTTCAACCTATAACTTTTCATTAAACACCGGTTGATATAAAGATGTGTAAATGTTGTACATGGTCTATAATAATTCTTGGTATTCGCAAGGTCACTTCTGTACTTTATGTCAGAGATTAATCATTTCACCGCCTTATGATGGCAGATCGTTGGTCGTCTTGACCCTTCAAGACGTGAGGGTTCACTGTCAAGCGGTGGTCGCCTTAGCCTTTGCAGGCCACTAATTACCATCACTGCCCTGATTTAATTTTTCCTAAGGTTGAAGGGGCAAGTTTTGTTACAATAAATACTTGAATCATATTGTAATCCACATACAGAGGGTGAGACAAGAGCTTGAAACATTTTTTTTTTTGAATTGAACTTGTCACTCTGTGTTTTATTTTACCGAGTTTGTAAAATCTATTCATGCTTTCATTTTTCGGCATTCAGAGTTTATTGGTTCAAGTTGCATGGAGTTCTCTTGTTCTTGCAAACGCCGAAACCTGAAGTGGCCCCACAACCTAATCGAATTCATGGTTCAGCGATTACCTTTGTATGTTGTTCATGCATCAAGCATTACTAAACGACAAAACCCGATATTGGCTGGGCCCCACACCTTTTTCATGATTTCATGATTCGGTGTTTGATGTTGTGCGGTGTTTTGCATCAGGATTTTGTAAACCCCGAAACCCGAAAAGGATCAGGCCCACACTCCATTTTTCTTTTCGCGATTCGAGAATTGTTGTTTGTGGCGTTGGGTATTTGTAAACCCTGAAATCCCAAACCTCAAAACCCCAAAGTACTGGGCCCATATTCCATTCGCATTTTTGAGATTTGGGAGTTGTTGTGTGTTGGTGTTTGGCATTTGTAATCGCCAAACCCCGAACCCTGAAACCCAAAGTGCTGGGCCCACAACCTTGTCGCATTTCGGGATTCAACAAACAACGTGGTCTTTTGTTTTTTGTATTCGACATTTGTAATCACCGAAACCCGATTGACCTCTATTTGTCACACTTTAAATACACACACACACACACACACACACACACACACACACACACACACACACACACACACACACACACACACACACACACACACACACACACACACACACACACACACATATATATATATATACAAGATGCGCTTTCCATTTGCATTCATTATGTAGGTAAACTCAAATATGCATCACAATTTACTTATGGGGTTTTCAACCACGACGCTTTATCTTACCACATGTAGTAATCCAAACCACAACACAAATCTTCTTTTAAGAATTGACTAGTCATATCCTTCCAGCTAGTATACTTTCGGGAACTAGTATTCATAACAGTAATGAGATGCAGCAAAGATAATCCATTTCGAACTAGTAGAGAGACATTCTAGCAATTCCTAAGTTTGCAATAGGATGCATTCGATATTTCGTCCTTAATATTATTTCTAATAGATACATTCTATCAAGTATGTAACCATTTAACATTTAGCCAGAGAAGGGACTGAAATAACATATCTGAAATAATACGCTGAAAGACAAAGGGAACAATTACGTTCCTCCCAACCGTAGAACAGGGCAACCAAACTACTTGCCCGATTCACCCCCTAGCCTGACCATGAATCCATGAGGGTGAACTTGGAAAAACTTATCTTCAACAATGTCCTACAACTCTATCAGTTTTCCCTTGCCTCACACTCAAGCAGTGTTCATAACAGCAAGTAAATCAAAACTCTCCTTTCCCAACATACTTGGCAGCGTCCTGCCTCCTCACATATGCTATTTATCAATTTGCCTAGGTATTTTCCCTCCCTTGGGAATTTTCGTAGCTTTCTAAATCCCTGGTTTTCAGGGGATGCCAATGGCCATATCACTGATTTGGCACTTGTAATAATCAGCCTAGAGGTATTTTCAACATGTTCCCCACTCATGGAGTCATGGTCAGCTAAATTTAACATTGTTGTTCCATTTGTCCTCCTGCAATCAATATAAAATATTTTGTTTCCATACAAGTGTCATAGTCAAATAGTTAGTTGGGTCAAATCAGGTCTCTTCCCAACAATCAAAATAATTAATTACAATTACCAAATTCGAAATTCGGAACTACCATAAATGGCAAAATTTTTCCAAATTCAAATTTACTAAAAACAGAATAAATTTCCAGCAATTTTAAATTTCAAAAATATTTTATTTTTTGGGGGGATGTCACAGGGGGTTTCATTTCCTTCATTTTTCTCCTTGTCCCCTTCAAGATTCTCCATATTTTCCCCGAGGGGATCAAAGAAGGCTTCCCCATGCTGAATTTTATCTTCTACTTGGTCTAGAATGGGTTCACCTTGGGACAATATTACATACCAGTTTTTTGATGCAATGGGTCCTTAATTATGTCTAACATTACTATTAGGGTTGTTTCCAATGCGCTCCATTCTTTCTTCATTGGGAGGATTCAACAATTGTTCTTGTATGCGAGGGTTTTGGGGGATGCACCTCTAGATTTTGGATTCATTGAGGAATTGACCCATTGGTTATTATTCTTCCTTCTTTGAAGGGGTTTCCATTGTTTATTTTCATTTTTTATCTCTTTTTCCTTAGGATCTTTGTTTGGACAAATCTGGGCAAAGTTCCCATACTCATGGCAACATTTTCATTTGAATGAGATATTTTCATAGTCCACTTGTGGCAAGCATTTCAAGTTCTCAATTGATAGAAGGATTGATTGTGGCATCCCTTTTTCCAGATCTACTTCAACACAAAAGAAAGCACATGAAAACATCTATGCCTTTGGTATTGCACAGTCTATATATTTACCCAAAGCATTTTCTCTATATATTAAAGTGCTACATCATTCCAGCAATGAAGAGGTAGGTGATGAAGCCTTAACCAAATCAAAACCGCAGATGTGATCTCATTTTATGGGTTGAAGTCTAGAATCAATTTATTTAGATACATGTACTTATGGTTCCAAAGAAGCATGGTCCACTCTGGATGATAATATCTCAAACTTCTTTGATCTCAAATTGGAATGCATAAAACCCTCATCCAACAAAATAGTGAGTCATCTTCCCCTTAATCAGTGGTTCCCAATTTGTTTACAACCATATTACCATTGCTCTCAGTGAGAGCCATAGCCCCGTGAACTGTTCAATCACACCTTTAATAGACACATTAATTTCCATGTGACATTATAGGGACGAGAGAAGGATTTCAGGGGTAGCGTCTGTATTTTTGACAAATCATGAGTAGGTTGATTTCAATGGTTGTCTTGAGGAGTCTACTAGTAAACAAAAGGATTCGTTGTATGAAAGAGGAGGGGATTTTTTGCTCCCCTCAAGGGGATTTGACATGGTGGTCAGAAGCACATAAATAATTTAGGGTTTCTGTAGACCAGACTAGGGATTTCACAGAGCTAACTCAGGCACGTTAAATGTAGAAAATTATTAAGGAAGGACGAAAATAACATTATTCACATTGATGATATATGGGATTTTCATATCATATATTTTTAATTAATTGTAAAACTTTCTGAAGAGGTTTTCCCAATAAATTTCTCTTAAATAGGCACAAAAGAATATTGATTTTTTTTCAATGATTTTTTTGCAAACAATTTTTCTTGTTGTATCATACCAGTAACTAATTGTAAATAGTTCTTGAAATAATATTTTAGGGATATTGTATTTTGTAACTTTTGAGGAGTTTCTCACCAATTTCAAAATTGGATATCAAAACCTTATTAATTGTCCCTTTAAACATTATGATCTCTTCTAATGAGTCCAAATTAAAGTAAATTTTATTCATCCATAAAAGAAAATGAATATCTAATTAAAGTTCCAAGGTTGAAATATTTTAGGATATGTTTATAAAATTACATGATGGTTGATCGTAAAACCACATGATGGTTGATCTTACTATGTTTAGAGTATAAAGTCTTCTTAAAAAATTTCTTGTACACTTCTTGAATTTGAATTTCTAAACTGAAAAGTGTTTTATAGTAGTTATTAATGTATGTACGTTTTTATAATTATGTTAAGCACAATATTATTTAATTTTAAGTATAAATTATATGTATAATTTTTAAGAAGTGGATGTATTTCTCTAATATCACCCTACTCTCACTCTTATATGAAATTTATCTCATAGTTATTTGGATTGAAAAGTATTATTTTCCAGTAAAAATTGTTTTAAAATATTTATTGATGTTTGTACTTCTTAATTATATTAAATAAAATTTTGTTAGATTTAAGTATAAATTATATTTAATTGAAAATTTTAAAATATTAGTTGATTTAAGTATAAATTGTATTTAATTGAAAATTTTAAAATATTGATTGATTTATGCATAAATAATATTTAATTGAAAATTTTAAAAAATAAATATCTATCATGTTTAATTATGTTTAATTTTTTTAGATTTATGTTATAATTTTTTTACATTTATGTCATAATTTTTTGGATTAAGAAATATCCTTTTTTTTATATTTATTTAGACATTAATTTTTTTTTACCTTTTCCAACTACTTATACATTATAGGTATTTTATAATTATATTTAAAATTTCAATTTTTTATAATTATATTTAAAAATTGTTCAATTACTTATACATTATAGGATAGGTGTTTTATAATTATATTCAAAATTTTATTTTTTATAATTATATTTAAAAATTAAACCATATTAATATATTTTAATGTAGGCCCAAAGGGGTTGGATCCAATGGTGAAAAGCGAGGAGTTTTTCACCGTTGGGCAAGGTTCAATTCTCGTGAGGGCTTTACCTGGAGCCATGGGGACACCTTGAGGTAGTGGTCGAACGTGTGGTTGCACCCAGAGATACT
>SNQJ01S0117556.1:0-19688 GCA_010110895.2 Picea sitchensis
GAGTGTCTCAAATTCCTATTTATTATTATCCTTCTTGTCTCTATCCCTAACAATAGCTTTTCGATTTCTAATTATTGCCCATTTTCCTTCTTTCCTGACTTCTTTTACCTTTTGAACTTCCTACCTTAATTCAGCTTGGTCTTCGGGAATGAAGCCTTCATTTATAAATATTCATGACCCTTTCAAGCTTGGAGATTTACTAAGTATGCTATATTTATGGTCATTACAACTTACTTTGACACGTATCAACCTATCTTTGTGATCAATTATTTTTCCTAGCCTCTTTGTTTCTATGAGGTAAGTTGTATCAATTTGTGATTTATTTTTTAATTCTTCTTTTACTATTGCTAGCCTATCCTCCTCTTGTTGTTCTTTTATACCAAAAATTATGAAGTTCAAGGCTCTTTTGTTACCCTCATGGTCCAGTTCCATTAGCTTATTCATTTCCTCTTTGATGGGTTTGATATCCAATTTGTTTTCCATATTATTGGGGGTCAAATTGTTGGTTAGTTTTTCTTCTAGCTCTTTAATCATATCTCTCAAGTTGTGATTTTCGTCAACCCCTCCTCCTTGGTTTGATTGTCTTAATCTTATCTCTCAAGTCGTGATTTTCGTCAACCCCTCCTTGGGTTGATTGTTTATGTTTTTCCATTTCTTGAATTCTATTCTTCATTGTTTGCAATTCACTTTTGAATTCATTGTTTGCAATTCACTTTTGAACCCTAAAAATCTATCCTCTATTTGAGTTTTACGTCTCTTTCTTCACTCTTTTTTTCTAATGTTTCTAACTCTATTTGGATTTTGGCATCTCTCTCTTCTCTTCTTTTTTCTACTAATACCATATAGTAGTAAAGGATCTCTAGGGTGATTTTGGGGGACCTCAATATTATTTCCATTCAAATTCAAAACAGCAGAGTAGTATTAAAATATCTCCTTTAATAAAAATAAAACAAATATTCTATTCCCAATTCATAAACTGACAGCAGAGATATAATTTCAAATTCAAATGCAGAGATATAAACAGCAGAGATATAATTTCAATTTCAAATTCAAATGTAGAGATATAAACAGCAGAGATATAATTTCAATTTCAAATTCAAATGCAGAGATATAAACGACAGAGATATAACAACGGATTACTAATGAAATACTAGTATTAATAATGGAATACTAGTATTGATTACGGGACCTAGGGACCTAGTATTGATTATTATCTATATCAATGAAAGTAATTTTTTTTAAATAATAATATTTTGTAGCTAGCATAACATTAAAGATAATATTTTTCTTAAAATATAGTTATATAACTATATTTATTAAAATTCTCAAATGAAAGATAATTATATCTTGTGGTTTTGAGCACAACAATTTTTTTTTAACATAAACGATTAATTTTTATTATAAAAGGGATTCATCCATACTTATATCCATTCATCCCTGGTGGGCTTCTTTGCTTGCATACAAGATAGAAAAATTAGCCATATTACCCAACTAAAATGAACATTATCTATCCCATTAACTTAAAAAACAGTTCTCAGAATATCGGAACTAAACCAGCATTAAGAAGAAATACAGCAAGAACCAGAGCCTTTCATTGATTGACCGAAATAACAGCCAACCCTACCAAGATTGTTTTTTTCATCCTTTTACAAGAGTATCATTCAGGAAAATACATTCAGGGCTCTCTCTTTTTTCCCTAAGATCCAACATGAGGAAAATAGCCCACTGCATAGAGTAAAGGGGAAAAACAGCCTCCTACTACACAGCATGACACCTGACGTCCCTGCAAGGCATCAAGATCGGCCCGAAATACACAATTAATCTTAAAAGTATTATGATGAAATCTCACAACTTTCCTGGATCTGTTTTACCAGGATCTGTTTTACCAAGAGACACTTTCTGCATGTCTCCTTGTAACTTTCCAGCTTTCCCACCAGGGTAAATATCAAGCAGAACTGAGGAGCAGTCGGCATTCGAATTAACATATTTTTCCAAGAATTTTTTTTTTGTCAATTTCACCAGAAGTATGAAACTCATCTCTGTGTTCAGCAAGTGCATGGACTTTAGTGCCTCCATTACTCTAAACCGAGGAATTATATTCTTCTCCAAGCTGCGTGAAAACAACAATGGATACTTAACAAAATCATCTAATGGAAGCCCAGCAGAATTGACCAGAAAATCCACATTGCGCTTCACTTTTTCCTCCGAGAGCCCCAGAATCATCGGCTGCCGCCTCAAAATAAACGAAATTTGATATTCAGAGAAACCTAAACCGGTCAAACACAGCCGTCTTCGATCTAATTTTTCTTTTTCTATTCCCAATATTCCCCTCAAAGCATATGCAAACGTCTTTGATCCTTTCTTGATCCCCAAATCCTCCACCTCTTTAAATGACTCCATTACATCTTTCTCTGAAGCCGTGAACAAGCGGGGCTGCCTTGCCAGTACTTCCGATAATGCTTCGCCCTCAATACCCAATTTTTGCAAAACTGAAACGGCAGATTTCAGCCTATCCTTGCTGAGCTGAATAAATCTTCTATCATTATAAATGAGGCGGACGATATCATCTTCCTTTATGAAAATCCGAAGGAAACTGAGCTTAGACTTTATGTTTCTTTCGGATCTCTGAAAGAAAAGCCTAGGGTTGAAAAGGGCCACCTTCCGAATCTGGGCAGGCGTGGTCAAACCACAGCCGTTTAGCAACTCCAAAACTTCCTCGCAATTCTGGACTGATTTGAGTCGAAGGAAGCAATTGCAATGTTTGAAGGTTTTTTTGATCTCCTCCTCTGTTAAACTGCACTTGTTGACGAGAAACTCTGTGACAACGCCCCTGTCTGGTGGAGTTGTGGATGGTACTGCTGTTCCGGTGCATAAATTGGGGAATTTTAGGTGGGGTTTTGCATAAATTGCAAGCGGAGGAAACAGAGACATTGCCCTTGATACATGATGNGAGGAGCAGTCGGCATTCGAATTAACATATTTTTCCAAGAATTTTTTTTTTGTCAATTTCACCAGAAGTATGAAACTCATCTCTGTGTTCAGCAAGTGCATGGACTTTAGTGCCTCCATTACTCTAAACCGAGGAATTATATTCTTCTCCAAGCTGCGTGAAAACAACAATGGATACTTAACAAAATCATCTAATGGAAGCCCAGCAGAATTGACCAGAAAATCCACATTGCGCTTCACTTTTTCCTCCGAGAGCCCCAGAATCATCGGCTGCCGCCTCAAAATAAACGAAATTTGATATTCAGAGAAACCTAAACCGGTCAAACACAGCCGTCTTCGATCTAATTTTTCTTTTTCTATTCCCAATATTCCCCTCAAAGCATATGCAAACGTCTTTGATCCTTTCTTGATCCCCAAATCCTCCACCTCTTTAAATGACTCCATTACATCTTTCTCTGAAGCCGTGAACAAGCGGGGCTGCCTTGCCAGTACTTCCGATAATGCTTCGCCCTCAATACCCAATTTTTGCAAAACTGAAACGGCAGATTTCAGCCTATCCTTGCTGAGCTGAATAAATCTTCTATCATTATAAATGAGGCGGACGATATCATCTTCCTTTATGAAAATCCGAAGGAAACTGAGCTTAGACTTTATGTTTCTTTCGGATCTCTGAAAGAAAAGCCTAGGGTTGAAAAGGGCCACCTTCCGAATCTGGGCAGGCGTGGTCAAACCACAGCCGTTTAGCAACTCCAAAACTTCCTCGCAATTCTGGACTGATTTGAGTCGAAGGAAGCAATTGCAATGTTTGAAGGTTTTTTTGATCTCCTCCTCTGTTAAACTGCACTTGTTGACGAGAAACTCTGTGACAACGCCCCTGTCTGGTGGAGTTGTGGATGGTACTGCTGTTCCGGTGCATAAATTGGGGAATTTTAGGTGGGGTTTTGCATAAATTGCAAGCGGAGGAAACAGAGACATTGCCCTTGATACATGATGGGAAGATGATGGGGATTGGTTGGTTATCAATCGTTTCCATATCTTCAAGTGAATCGACATCGTCTGTGCTATACAAAGGGGTTGAAAAACAACTAAGTTGGTAAGAGAAAGGTATTTACCTTGGAGGACGCCGGAGGACTGGATGGCTTGATGCCCGCAGCGCGCATAGATGACGCATTGGGAAGGATCACTCGGTAGGGTTTTTGGGATCACTTAATAGGGCTTTATTAGGGTTTATGGGATCATTTAATAGGGTTTGGGCGTGGTCAAGTACGATCAGTCAATTAACGAAACGGGCCCGAGCCCATTTGTTTAATAATAAAGGGTTGCCAATATCTACCTTGTTTGAACAATATCCACTTTGTTTGAAAGTTGAAGGTTGCCGTATAGGCTTTGGATTTGAATGTGATGTATTAAGGTTTGAGGTGATGTATAGGTTGTTGGATTTGAATTTTATTATTCTATTTTGTTTGAAAGTTGAATGTTGTTTGGGATGGTGTATAGGTTTTGGATTTGATTGTTTGGTTTTTTCAGAGGTTCAACCTCCACAATTGTTTTGGTTTACATTTTTTGGACAATTATTGATAACCTGCCCACTGTGACTTGGAGGGTTGTATTGTTCAGCAGATGCAGGGTCCTCCTACAGCGATCAAGACCAGCCACTTTGCTAAAATACTCCAACTAGCGCATTTGAACCAATCTGCCAAACAATTGGACATGAACCTCAAACCTCCCAGAGTCTAAAGAACCAGAGGAGGGTGGCTTTGCCAATCCACCTGCAAGCCTAAGCCCAAGCTTCAGATTTGATTGTTATGTAATAAGGTTTGAGGTGATGTATAAGTTGTTGGATTTGAATGTTATTTAATAGAATAGATATAAGTAATAGGGTGGATATTGAATGTCAATCAATAACACATCGTAAATATTGTTCACATGATTTGTGAGATATTTTTATTTTTTAATATTACATTGTTTCGAGAGGAATATGAGTATTGAAGTGATTTGTGAGATATTTTTATATTTTAATGTTACATTGTTTTGGGGAAGACTTCCATCTTATTAAATAAAATATCTTACTAAATATTTTGTTATTATATAAAAGTTTTAGAAATTATATTTTAATATATATAAATTATAAAAAAAAATGCATCTTATTAAATAAAAAATCTTATTAAATATTTTGTTATTATATAAAAGTTTTAGAAATTATATATATATATATGTAAGTTAGAGTATTGTATTGATTCTTTTCAAAAAATTATAGATGTTTGTGGTGTTACTAGCCACGTGGTCGCAGTGCCCAGAAGGGAAATCACTGCGCCAGATGTCTAAAAGCTAGTTTGGCCAGTTGTTCAAAAAATAGCATGGCTTCAGTGTCTAGATGGGAGACCACCATCACCAGATTCATGCCACTGAAAATTAACTAGACTATTAGGGCACACAGGGCCGAGGTGCATAGATATTTGCAGAAAAAAAACAAGAAAACACAATAAAGACTCTAAAAACCTAGACCAAGACACAGTCCTGTGAAAACCTGCTTCGTCGGTGCTTTGCCTTCCCCACGTTCTGCCATGGCTTGTTGAAGATCCTGCATGAACATCATCAGGGCGTCCACTCTTCTCCAGCGGTCAGTTTCCCTCTATTGTGCGTCGAGCGTTGCCACTTTAATCCCCTCCAAGTCTTTTTTCATCAGTTTAATAACCTCCAGGTCTTTTTTCATCAAATTGATAGCCTCCAAGAGTTATGTTCTGTCCACGCACTTAACATAGGAGAAGTTGGGGTGGGTGTGGAGCGGAGAGGAGGAGGAGGATCTCAGAGGGGAGGTGGGATGAGGGGTGATGAGAGGGGGAGGGCGGGTAAGAGGGACGTGGAGGGGGGGACGGAGGTGGAGGCGCAAAGCCAAGCAAGTTCCCATACAGATCGAACCACTCGACCCTACAGTCGTAGGGGTTCGAGAGAGGGGAGAGGTCACAAGGTGGTTGTTCGCAAGTTGTCTAGTCGCAGGGTAACTAGTTCGGGCCGGGAACGAGGAAGGGTGCCAAAGGAGGAGCTTCGTCAAGGGGTTGGGCTGCACCAAGGGGAGGGAATGCTGGAATAACTTCAAGGGTCGGGTCTGTCGGGAGAGCCTCCGAGGGAGGGTCTACTGGGAAAAATTCTGGGAGCGTTGCATGAGGAGCGACCGGTTCATCGTGAGCCTTTGAGGCAAGCAGTATTCTTGCACGATCCAAGTACCATGCTGCTCCCCGCTTTGGCTTACCACGGGGTCGTGGCATGGTGAGGAGCAAACCCCAAAGCCTGACTAGAATCCATAAGAGGTCACACCAAAGCTCGAAGGCTAGACGGAGGGATAGGAGAGCTCTGGAAAAATTTTGCTCAGTAATGCTAACAGGAAAATGAGGTTCCAGAGACCCCATCATGTCCAGCAGAAGCGAGAGCCAGGGTGTGAGCTGAAGCGACAGGAAGGAGCCTCTGCATGGCTTCATGAAGGCGCACGAGTTGCAGAGCTCCCCGAGCGAGTGAACATCGATTCCCGAATGCAAGAAGGAGGGTGGCGGCAGGTAATGTAAAGGCCAGAGGTGATCGGGGTAGGGAAGTGGTCGAGGTCGTACGCCAGGTGGCTGAGGAGGTGGCTAGGTGGCGGCAATCCTAAAAGGATTTGTCATGTTAGGAGAGCACCCCATCCGGGGGAAGATCTTTGGTGTGAGCAATGTTCTTACAAGCGATGACCGCAGGGTGAGTGGGATTGGTAGAGGGGGAACAAGAGAAGGTGTTTTCTTCAAGCTCGACTCCAAAATTTTCCATCCAGTCAGCTACTTGATTGGTTGTTCTTCTAACATGGGAAGGAAGGATTACCTCTGTTGGCTGGAGAATAGATTTTATTCTACAGAGCCCATTCGTGAGTCGCTAGTTGGGAGATAATTTCTCCAGATCTGCTCCATTGAGTAGATGAGAGAGGAACTTGATAACAATTTGTGAATCCCCTTCCACGATGAGGGGAAAGAGATCTAACTTCGAAGTTGCTTGCAATCCACAGAGAAGACTCTAGATTTCTGCAACGTTGTTAGTATTATGCCCCGTGCTACCTGCTAGGATGTGTAGGATTTCTCCATCGTTGTTTTGGTTGACTGCACCATAGCCAGCTGGTCCCGGGTTTCCTTTGGAGGCTCCATCAAAATTGAGTTTGAAGAAATTCACAGGTGGAGCCTTCCAAAGAGTGGGGTTGCTCGTGCATCCCTCGGCTGCCCTGGGCCGTTCTAAGGTTGGGGTTATATTCACGTTCCAAGCTTTGATGATATGTTGTTCGTTCTGAGGGCTTTGGAGGTCCTGCTCCGCCCAGGGATGTAACGAGATGGTTTCTTTGATGTTGGTGTGGATTGTGTCCCAAACCTCTTGCCACGTTCTGTTGACCAAGTTGAAAATTCCCCTGTTGCTTTCTTTCCAGATCTGCCATAGGATGAAGCCTGGGAGCAGTTGCCAGATTCGATTGAGAATGGGAGAGTGGTAAATCAAGCTTCTCCATCCTGAAATGGTATCCTTTGGGCCCAGGCAGTTTCTGTCCAATGTTCTCATGATACTGGTGCTATGATCCCATATGCACGAACTGTAGGGGCAGAGGTTGAGGAGATGATTTATAGTTTCTTCCTCTTGTTCGTATAGCTTACACCAAGACGACCCAATGAAACCTCGTTTTCTTAGGTTGTCCCAAGTGAGGATGTTGTTGTGAGCCACTAACCAGAGAAAGGTGTTGACTTTCGGCCAAGATTTCATGTCCCAGATTTTTCCCCAAATCTCCTCGTGAGGCAAGGTGCTGTGACCTGCTTTTAGGGAGTACGCTTCAGAAATGTTAAAGGCGCCTGTGGGGGAGTGGCCCCATCTAAGGATATCCTCCCCTTGTTGATTGAGGACTTTTTCCGGAGACAAGGTGTTGTTGTAGGGGTCGGAGGTTGACAAGAGGGGGAATATTTAGGTGTTCGTGGGTGATTTTCCAGGTGCGCCATAATTCACCAGGATCAAAAGGCTTCCAGAAGTCGATAACTCTCTATAGTCCTGCGGCAGATGTAAGGGGAATGAGGTCTCTGAGGTTGGGATCAGAATTAAGAGGGAGGAGTTGTTGCCACGAGTCGCTCAAGAAGTTTGTCGAAGTTCCATTTTGCAGTTCCCAGAACGAGTGGTCCATGATGAGTCCTCAGTTATTCCGGGCAGCAATCCAAATGAGAAAACCTGGGCTTTGACCATTCCATCTGATGAGTTCTTTTTCCAGGATTGTAGGGGTATATTTTTTTCTCCACAAGCGTGCCCAGAGATCCTGGGGTCTTTTCAGCCATCTCCACCAGATTTTAGCACTGAGGATGTTGTTAAGAATGCCTGGGTCACGTAGACCGAGGCCTCTTGCTTTTTTTGGGTTGCAGATCTTTTGCCAACTTACCAAGGAGATTTTGTGTCCTTCCTTGATGCCTTGCCACATAAAGCTTCTTTGGATAGATCTCAGGTTGTTGTGGATAGAACTCGGGGCCGCTAAATCTGAGAAAGTGTAAATCGGGAGAGCTTGGAGGATGGATTTAAGGAGAACGAGGCGCCCAGGCAGATTGAAAGCCTGAAAGGTCCAGAGGGAGAGTCTCTTTCTGAAACTAGACAACAGGGAGTTCCAGGAGGCGTTCCTGAGAGAGTTATCAATGAGGGGTATGCCCAAGTAGACTGACGGTAGGATACTGCGGGTGAATCCCAGGATGAGAGTGAGATGGTTTTGGATGACTAGGGGCGTGTCGAAGAAGAAGACCCGAGATTTGGTTAAGTTCACCTCCATGCCTGAAGCTTCACAGAAGAGGTCAATGATGGATCTGAAACATTGGGCTTCTTTGGTGGTGGAAATTCCCATAAGAAGGAGGTCCTCTACAAATTGGTTATGGGAGATGGGGGGGAAATGCCGTGGGGGGCGAGGCCCGAGAGAGAACAATCCCTGATGGTTGCTTTTAGCGTGCGATTGAGGCCTTCTGCCATGAGGATGAATAGGAAGGGAGAGAGAGGGTCCCCTTGTCTGATTCCTCTGGAGGGGGAAAAGGGTTTGGAAGGAACGCCATTGACAAGGATTGAGAAAAGTGCTGAAGAGGCGAGGTTGACAATCCAAGAGACCCAGGAGGGATCAAAGCCGAAGGCTAGGAGAGTGGATTTCAAATATCTCCAACTTAGCTTATCGAATGCTTTGGAGAGATCCATCTTGAGGAGCATGCCCTGTGTTTTAGTGGATCAGAGGGAATGTATAACTTCATGAGCCAGGATGACGTTGTCCAGAATCTGGCGACCTTCCACGTAGCCGGACTGTTCAGGGGAGATTAGGAACGGTAAGATGGGCTTGAACCGAGTTGCAATGATCTTTTTTGGGAGTTTGTAGATGACGTTGCAGAGGGCTATGGGTCGGAATTGAGCTGGAGAGGTGGTGCTATGCTCTTTAGGAACGAGGGTGAGAAAATTTTCATTGAGGGCTTGGAGGACCTTTCCCGATCTTCTAGAGTCCTCAATGATTTCCCACACATCCTCACGGATGATATCCCAACAGTAGTGAAAGAAATCAGAAGTGAAGCCGTCTGGTCCAGGTGCCTTACCAAGTGGGGTGGCCTTTAGCGACTGATCGACTTCCTCCTGAGTGATTGGTCTCATCAGGGTTTCATTTTGCTCCTTGCTGACCTCCTTGGGTATGTGCTTGAGGATAGAGGTGATGGCCTGCGAGCGATTTGTTGGGGGTTCTGTGAGGAGAGATTGGTAGTAAGTAAGCAACTCTTTTTCCACATCCGCATGTTGTTGAATTTTTGTGCCTTGCTCTGAAATAAGATGTGTGATGTGATTCGATTGGCTTCTCTGTACGATGGATCTGTGGAAGAATTTAGTGTTTTTTTCCCCCTCTTTCAGCCAAGTGATGCGAGATTTTTGTCTCCAAAGGACTTCCTCTCGTGCTTTCCTTTCAACAATCTGGTTGTTGAGAAGTGTTTCATGTGTTTTTAGAGCTTCCGTTAGACCTTGTGTTCTGATTTGATGTTGTAGAGTTTGCATTCGCTGTTGAAGATGCTCTTGAGCTTGGAAGATATTACCGAAAGTGGATTTGTTCCAGGTTTTGAGTTGCTGCTTGAGGTTTTTTAGTCTTTGTTGGAATCTATACATCAGGGTTCCAGTATGGATGACCGCCTCTTCCCACCAGGCCTTGATGTTTTCTTGGAAATCTGGGTGAGTCAACCAGAATTTTTCGAAACAGAAGGGTTTTCGTCTGGGGGTGCCAGTGATGTTAAGGGTTAGAGGAATTGGCCAATGATCTGAGCCCTCTACATCAATGACTGTGGCATTCCATGTTAGACCATCCATCATGATGGCTTCAGAAATGAGGAAGCAATCCAGTCTGTTGGATACATGTTGGGCCCCCGAGTGTCTGTTGGACCAGGTAAATGGCCCATTGTCTGTTTTGACGTCAATGAGGTTCAGAAAGCCTATGGTATAGTTGAAGAGCATGTTGTCATTTCCCATGAAGCGATTGCCTCCTCTTTGCTCCTCCAGCCCCATGATCATATTGAAATCACCCCCAAGGATCCACCTTTGGGGGCCTAAATGATCTGTTGTCCACTCCATGTGTTGGAGGAAAGCTTCCTTATCCCCTAGTCTGGGGGGTCCATAGACGTTTGTGATGTAGCCTTGTTTATTAAAGCCAATGAGGCGAAAAGAGGTTGTGATGGTGCACTTGGAAGTGAAGAAGTTGTCAAGCAAGATGGTGGCTAGATTCCATAGCAGTGTAAGGCCTCCTGCTGCCCCATTAGCGTCCACTGCCACATGCTTTGCATGTGTCCATCATTGTTGGAGTGTGGTCTGTGCCTCTATTCCCGCACATTTCATTTCCTGTAGGAGTAGAATGTCTAGTTGTTCCTTCCTGATTTTGTCTTTGAACAAGGTTTGTTTTCTCCTTGCGTTGAGGCCTCTTATGTTTCAGGATAGTATCTTCATGAGAACGGTGGGGGTTGAAGGGGGGGAAAGCTGTCCGAGATCAAATTAATTTGACCTGAATTGACAAGGAAGTTGTCGACATCCTGGATGAGCTGGTGTTTCGGTTTCCTACCTCTTTTTTTCTTCTCCTTTGTGGTTTTTCGTTGTTCCTTGGTGGTTTCTTTTTGTATTCCTAGGTTTGTGCTGGCTCAAGCTTTACCTCCAGCAGATGAGTTAAGGAAAACTTTGTGCACCTTGCGCAACTGGTCAGGCGGTATGGTATATAGTTGCTGCTTACGATAGGCTTGTTCTAGATGCACCATATCGATTTCTGCTAGCTCTTGATCTTCCAGATCTGTGTCTGGATCTCCCATATCTGGCCCGAGAGTAGATGGAAGGGAGGACGCCGTGACGATTGGTTGAGAGGAGGAGAGGCCAGGGGGGTCCTATGTGGCAGAGATTTGGCCGATTGTCGGAGTTGTCATGGGGTTGATAGAGGAAGAGGGGGTATCCATCGGGGTTTGAAGGGCATCAAATGATTTCTTGGTGGGGGGTCCAGCAGGGGCCTGGGGTGGTGCCCTTTTCGTCTGGTGCTTCCGTCGACCCGTGACCTGGGTGAAGTCGTCCTTGGGTTTGTCAAAATCTTCCTAAGCTGTCTTGGGGGGGTTATTTAAAGGGCATTCTCAGAAAAGATGGTTGTGCTCGTGACACTTGCGACATCGCAAGGGGATATGCTCATAGTCCAAGGTTTGGGACCATTCCTCATCTTGATAGTCCAAGATAATGGTTCCAGGGAGGGGTTTAGAAATATTTAAATAGACGCATATGCGAGCATAGGCAGTGTACCTTCATTATTTGGTTGCCTCCGAAGCTTTGTCGTAGCTGCTGATGGTGTTTCCAATCCCTACAAGGATCTCCTCCAGCCAAAATACCTGTGGAAGCGAGTAGAGTCGTAACCAGACTGGAGCATGTGTGAATTCATCTTTTTTGGGGTTGAATCTCTCCGTCTAGAAGCAGAGAAACATGCCTGCAGAGTTATAGAAGTACGACCCACCTTCGAAGATTCAATTTATGTCCTCTAGATTATGCAATATGATTGTAAAGAAGCCTTTTGATCCTAGTTGGAGGTTGTAATGGCCCTTAGGTTTCCACCAATGGTGAATCCATTTCACCAGGTCTTTCTTTGAGGGCCATAATCCCAGGAATTTGTCTATCAGAGCAAAATCGTGCATGTAATGTTTCTGATCCTCCATTCTCGGCGAGTTGATGGTGTATTTGGGAGCGATCGATGCTTGTGGAATGCATTTGCTAGGTTCCCAGGTGCGTTTTGATCTTGGTTGGCTGGTTTCCGGGTCGATATCCATTGGTTTTTCCTTCGGCATTTCATCTTCCCATATTAGTTTCTGCATGTCGTCCGAGAGTTCGAAAGTTGGGCATTTGGTGTGGTTGGAGCAGTGCTCCTTTCCTGTTACAGTGCTGTAGGAGGGGGCTGAGGGCGCCCCTCCCTCAGCCTCCATTGTCGTGGTCGTGGGAGAGAGGCGGTAGAGGTACAGGTTTCAGAGCGGAAACCCTAGCAACTTCAGAGCGATCTTTTCGATTCAAAGCTAAAATAATTTTACAAGTTATATTTTAATATATATAAATTATAAAAAAAAAACTTAAATGGAATATTTATAACAAAAGTTTAACTAATTATATTTTTAATATTTTATAAATATTTATAAAATCAAGTTATGATATTAGGACAAATACATTTAAGTTGAATAAATGTGTATGCACATTATTAGCATGGAACATAGTCGTGTTTTAAAAAAAATTGAAATAAATTGCAAATAGACATCATGAAAAACATATTAAGGAATCTATGATGAAATGGATCACACATGTGGTACTTACAAACTCAAGAACTTGAAATTAGAGTGGTAAAAATATCAATTCAATTTGGAAATTGTTTGAGATGTATGAGTTGTTTAATTTGCATGGTGGGGAAATACCATGATAACTTGGAAGATCACTCTTCACTAGAAAAGTGATAGAGATATCAATTGAATTTGGAAATTGTTTGAGATATGTAGGTTTTTTTTGCATGGAAGGAAAAGCCACTAAGAACTTGGAAAAACACTACCCATTGAAAGAGTAGTAGAAACATCAATTGAATTGAGAAAATGTGGAAAACCAAAGCATATAGCACTATTTTGCATATAGCACTATTTTTAACATTGTGAATATTGGTCTTAACAATATAAATAACGATGTAAATCTTCTTTTATGTCTTTATGGAGATGGAGGACCATATGAATTAATGGTATGCCAAAAAAACATTTTATTTAAAATGAAATGATATAGAGATAAGAATAAATAAATAAACTTTATAGACTTTAATAGGCGATATGCCCCACATAAAACAATTACGATTTCAAATGTGATTAAAGCTTTGATGAAGTTTTATTCATGCACCATATAGACATATTTTAATTGGTGTTACAAAGAACTTCATTCGGTTTTATCAATTTGCCTTGTTGTCCAATTACGTATCCAACCTCTTATACATTACTAAGATGGGTGAGTACACGTCATAATGTCCAATCAAACCATGCATTTAGAAACTGTTTTTGGATTTTCTTGATTATTTCTCGAGGAATAATGCCTTCTTTCCATAAAAAAAAAAAATGTTTATTGAAACACATATGGAACGTACAATTTCTAACAAATAATCGGTGGGATCTCATCCTTTTGAAGAGGAACATGAGTTCATGAGGATTCATGTTTGGATATTCATAATAAAGGGAAGCGTATATTCAATTGAGACACAAGATTAACCATAGCTATGACATCAAACCCCATACAATCGAGGCCACCCAATAGAACTAGAATTTCATTGTTGAAAACAATTAGCTTTTAGAGTAGTCACTTTTCACATAATTTATTGATTTCAAATATAAACATAGATATAAGGAAAACATTTTCCACCTAGCAATGCAATAATAAAATGCAGTGTATTATGGGATATATACCATTAGATCTAAAATGCTACAAATATGCATATTTCAACCTATATTGCATTTATCGTTGCATTATTTTGTGCTTATTGATCACCCATATAGTGGTGGCAAAAAACTTAGGAAATAGGTTATTGCTACAAATATGCATATTTCAACTTATATTACATTTATCGTTGCACTACTTTGTGCTTATTGATCACCCATATAGTGGTGGCAAAAAACTTAGGAAATAGGTTATTGGTTGTTAGATATGGCAAGTAGGATGGGTGGAGTGGCAATGATGGTTGCCAATGGTGGGGTCATGACGTGTTGTCCAAACGTGGTTCAAACCCATTTAATTCTCCAACAAGACATTGATGATTGTTTTTGTCACATAATGTCTCTGTGTTTGTTTTGGTTTCATTGGCTACACAATACATACTTAAATGGCTTCTCCCTCAACATTGCAATGACTCATTGAAGATAAAGGGGTCGATGAAATATTTATGTTGATTAATATCTTATTCCATGCAAAGCACTATATATCTTTTAAACTCGTTACTCCACATGCAACTAGCCCTTGTAATATGTATGGCAACAATTTGTTAGGCAACACAAAGATGAGAGAAGGCATAAGGAATTAGATAATTGTTTCAATATTCTAGGCATCCTTTCAACAAACATGATTGTGATCTATTTCATTGTCCATAATACAAAGCAAGATGAAATGCACACAACAACTACATATCTCTACAATGATTACTATAGAAATTAAAAGAAGGCATTGCAGGAAGATGGAATTCACATCATGAACATTGGAGATATACCTCATGAATTGCATCATAGAAGAATTCAACATCTAATTTAACAACATTACAATGTTACATGTTCCAAGAATTGTGTGTCTATTTGTATTACTAGAACACACAGTCAATCCAAACTAAACATTTAAGCTCTCAAATGTTATCGATGGATTAGGATTGCAAGAACACCATAACCAATTTTTACCACTCTAACTTACATAATAATCGTTTACTTTTTAAATTTTTTAGTTTGTGTTTGAATTATTCATTTTTGTTTTTATTTTGATTAATAATTTTAAAATAATAAATTTAAATTTTATTCCAAAAATTATTATTCAAATTTAAATTGATAAAAAATAAATATAATATTTATTTATATAAGCAAAATATATAAGTTATATGAAAAAGTGAATTTTATAGAATATTTAAGAACACGTAAATAAAGAAGGAGAAAAATTGAAAAAAGGCACGAAGAAAATTTGAAATTTTATGGAAAAAATAAGGAAATCAAAGAACTCTATACCATTAATAAGCATTTGAAAGCCACTTATAACTTACACGCAACCCAATCACACCCAATAAAAATTCACACATTTGAGGCACCTAGAGCGTTATGTGGTGGATGATATTGGTGAGAATCACTGAATCACTTGCATGTGTGAGGTGTAAATGTTAAAATTGGATATAGTCTAAATGTTTTATGTTTTGGATATTTTTTTTTATATTGTTTTTAATTAATTTTGCTTAAAATTTGATTAGAAATTGTTGTAATTGTATATTTGAGTTGTTGAGTCTATGCAATCTAAGTGTTATGGGTTTTCTAGTAATAGAAAATTGTGATTTCACAAATAATTGTATAGTCAAATTTCAATGATGATTGCCAAAAAAATACAAAACGTAGAACGTTTAGACTACACCTCAAGATTGTCATAACATATTAACAAGTAATATGCATTTCACATTTGTCTAATTAAAATTGTTGTAGGGGATATTGGTTATTTAACATCATCTCTATTGCGCTGTGTGTGTGTGTGTGTGTGTGTGTGTGCGCGCGCACCCATCCTAACATGTGTAAAGATGTTGTATATATCAAAAGATTCATCATTGACAATGTGGAAAAGGATAAAGCAAGGTGTGGTGTATTGAAAACAAACGTTTATGTGCATAAGCACATCATGGATGATATATTCATGAGTACCATATATGTATTGTTGTAGAGATCTGTAACACACCCAACCCCTAAATACCCTTTCTAGGGATGGGGCATCGAATTTCCGCATTTCCTTGGTTCATTTTCGATCCCTTACTCAGCAAAACCATCTCATTCTGCTCCTCTGAAGTTTAAATCTCCCATTACGCGCTTAAACCAGCTAGTGGAATCCTCCTCGTGACCTTAGGCTGAAAACCGGGAGCTAAGAGTCTTCTTAGCAAAGGTTTCGGTGCTTCGGAACTCCCGGACTTTGGGAGTTCCAACGGTGTTGTCGAATTCCCCGATTGCCGAACAACGGAGGAATCGATGGTCCACATCCTCCACTGAGATCCTACGGTTAAAAAGGGGCTCGACATTCGGCGCAGAACACTCTTTTTTTCCTAGTCCCCGAAGTCCCGAAATATCACCACGTGGCCTTAGCCCTTCGACTATCAGTGTTCGGTGTTTACCGTTAAACATCCTATGTTTTGGCAATTCGGCAGTCAACGGTCGTCGTCGGTCCATCGACATTCAGTGATCGGGGATCGTCGTTGGACCTTCCTTTATCGACCTACACTCAAATCTTATGAATTCTCGCCACATGGCTTTGGCCCTTCAGCGATCAACGATTTACGTTGAACGTTCCTATATTTTATCATGCCCTAAATCTTTCGAACGTCGAAGTTACCCAAACTCCTAGACTCCCGAATACATCACCAACCACATTGACCAGGCGAGCACGAACCAGAAGCTGACACACGACGAGGGTCGAGGGGTGACATGTGTCCTCATTAGAGGGGTGACACGTGTCGTGATTTAATAGTCATAAAGGGTCTGTGAATTGACCAAATCTGGGTGACACGTGGCACCTTGGTTGCGGGTCCATGTCACCTAGGATGACGTCGGTGAGCCACGTCAACCCCCATCATATGGTTGGGACGTATTCAAGTGGATCCATAGATCCACAGTCCTTGTTACTTCGTGACTTCAACAGTTTCATACTTCATAAACTCTTGGCCAGGTTCCTCCGGAGTACGAAGTCTCCGGACTATGGGATCGCTTTCCACATACCCACTCATCCAACGGTCCTAGTTCAACAATCAACACTTGATGGGGTATGAGTGGGGCTCACGTGCCACTCCACGACATGTTCCCGGTTAGTTGGGTAGTCGAGTGTGGGTCCCTTAGATCGACGGTTGGGAGGGATTCCGAAGATCGACAACCCACGTCACTTCGACAGTTCGATATTCGAGTGTTCAGTGTGTATCTTCCATCTTTCCCTCCAGACCACATCGGATCTATTGCCACGTGTACCTAGCATCTATAACCAAGATTTACTTTGGCTTACAGACCTTAGGGGGAAACCCGGGCGTCTCTAAATTGCCAAATACTCGGACTCTCAGATAACTGTTGATCTATGGACATGTGTCCCTCCACTATCAACGGTCTAGATTAACTTTGTGACTCCGACATTCGAGAGTAATAAAAGAGTATATATTACCTTAAAATATTCAAATCAGTACAATGAGCGAAGTTCGCCACTTGTTCCGCCACATCAGGGAAACCAGAACAGGTGGCTTGCATAAAAGCTTAGAAAAATATTGTAAGGCGTGACATGACAAATGTCTTGTTTAAAAAATTATGACGTGTCTAAAATCAAGCATCCAAGACTGTATGCGCTGCCAACTATCCAACTAAACATGGTTGATGCCATGCACCAAAGAAATTTAACAAAACCAAAAAACATTGAACCTGGTTTCTGATATGCCATGATATAGTGAGGCTAGAGGTGTGGTGATCACGGGCTTCCATCCGCCTTGAAGGTAAAGTCAAACCTTTGTCTGTAGGTTGGACAACGTGCTTTTCTCGGTGCACTCTCCATAGCGTCGAATAGGAGGTCCATGCGCAGACTGAGGGATCATTGGTTATGCAATTGTTCCTCCAGGTTACGCCTCATGTCAAAGATTAGCTGGAGTTGGTCGTCTGAAAGACAATGTGGAATGAGAGGGGGTTCCTCAATTTTCCCATCCATGGTCGCACAAAGAGTTGTATCTGCATCCGGTGTTGTTGGTGGAGTTTCGTCCATGGCCATTCCAAGGATGGAGTTTTGAGCTATCCAGTTTTCCAACCAACTAGGGGAATTTCTTCTTCAACAACATATCTACCATGCTCCAAAGGCATGGCTTGGGGGATGGTGTTGATATCAGGATATGGCATGGTTTCCATGGGATGCAACTCGAGTGGATGAATTTCTTCCTCCACTAGGCAGTTACCAGGATTGGGCACCATGTCAGTGAGGGGTGGAGGCGAGTGTGGGGAATTGGGCAAGGGAAAATCAAGCCAATTTTGGTCAGTGTTGTGGGTTGGGGTTGAGGGTTGCGAAGGGTTAGGTCGGTTCCACCTAGCCATGAAACTATAGTACTGTGACCCTCTTTTGGGCTTACCATGTTCCCTAGGCATGGTGGCTGAAATGTAACAAAGAGTGGGATAGGGGAGGCAAATGGAGATCAGGTTCAGTGGAAAACTAGCTAGAGGTACTGAACTGGTGGTAAGAAGTCTAGAGAGGCCTGGGAGAATCAAAATGACAAAACGTCTAGGAGAATCGAAAGGTTGGGAGAGTCAGAACAATAATGTGCCTAAGGGGAAAATGAGAGATAGCAAGAGGACTCCTACCTTCATAGAGGCATGTGACAAGACCATGAGGATCTCTATGAAAGCCAAGGTGACTGCAACTTGATGCTTCTTACCCTCTCCTATACTCCAGTGTTGATTCACAAGGGGAGCCATTAAATTCTCGGAGGGATGGTAGCACACTACCATAACTGCAATGTGAGATCCCATAGGTGAGTGGTTTAGTTGTATGACTTGCGGTTGGGGGTAATAAATCCCCTTAATGCATGTGTGCCACCTTTCTCCTTTTGGAAAACTATCACCCCATCCAAGGAAGGGTATTCTTGGAGATCCATCTCCTTCACTAAAGAAACAAATGTGTGTCCTGAGGTTTCCCTGCATTGATGAATATGTCTCTCAGAGGAGAGGCTACCCCTTCGTTTTCTAGCTTGTCTACCACTTTGTTGGCTTCACGTCGAATGTGAGAGGTGATTAGAGTGAGAGAAGGTTGAAGGAGAGCTTGCAAATTATTGGGAGGACCCAAGAGGCGCCAACTTGGAGAGATTTTTTCTCGACCAGTTCCATTTATGACTTTGACTGCCAGGTTGATAATGGCTTTGGAGTCCCCTTCTATAATGAGGCGAATGAGTCTGAGATCCACTGCCATTTGGATTCCCCTGACAAGGCAACAAAGTTTGATTGAGTTGTTTGTATCGTGTCCCAAATGCCCAACCAAGAGGTACTGAATTTGTCATGAGCTATCTCTTACGACCATCCCAAATCTTGCAGGGCCAGGATTTCCCTTGGAGGCACCATCAAAGTTGACTTTGTAGAAACCCTGGGGGGGGACTAGAATAAGGGGTTTGACAAGGAAGGGCTTGAGGGGAGTGGTCGGACAGAGGGGTATGAGGCTAAGGTTAGGTGTCAAGTAGCTAGAATTGCAACTTCAAGGGGTTCCAAAGGGAGATCTTCAATAGTTCAATGGTGGGCCTGCATAGTTTCCTGAACATTCTTGAGAATTGTAGACCAAAGGAAAGAAGGGGTAGAGTCTTGAGAATGGAAAATCCGTTTGTTTCTTTCTTTCCACGGTACCCAACAATGAATCCTGGAAGGATTTTCCATATTCTGTTTTGAATTGGACTTTTGAAGGGTCCAACTCGTCAATTTCTGATGGTGGCAATGATGTTACTTCTGTCTCTGTTG
>SNQJ01S0117558.1:13263-23275 GCA_010110895.2 Picea sitchensis
GACATATTTTCTCTGATTTAACCAGAGTTTCCTCTTTTTCTGATCTCTTTTAATTTCCATGCCCAAAATGAAATTTGAAGCACCGATATCCTTCATGTCAAATTTAAAGGACAAATGCATTTTCACATCCCGGATAATCTCCTTGTTGTTTCCTATCAACAACATATCATCCACATACAAGATCAAATAAATCAAATGATCACCAATTAATTTAAAATACACACATGATCCTCTTTGCTTCTTGTGAAACCAAGTCCCAACATATAAGTATCAAATTTTTATTACCACATCCTTGGTGATTGTTTTAAACCATACATGGACTTTTTCATCTTGCATACCAACTCCTTCTTTCCCTTCACAACAAATCCTTTTGGCTACTTCATATAGATTTCTTCTTCCAGATCCCCATGTAGGAATGTTGTCTTCACATCCATTTGTTCTACTTCAAAATCAAATGCAGTAACAACAGATAACATAAATATTATAGAGGTTAAGTTGGAAACAAGAGAAAAAGTCTCACCAAAATCAATTCCCTCAACCTGGGAATAACCCTTTGCTACTAACCAATCTTTGTATTTCTCCACTTTTCCTTCTGCATTCAGCTTCTTTTTAAATACCTATTTTCTTCCAATGGGATTTCTTCTAGTTGACAACTCCACTAGATACCAATCCTCATTCTTATCCAAGGCTACCATTTCTTCGTCCATGGCCTTTTTCCATAGATTTCCATCCTTTGAATCCACTACTTCCCTGACAATTCTAGGATCATCATCAATAATAGACAAAGAAAAATTTGAATGGAAATAAGATGGAGTATACCTTTCCGATAGCCTTCTTTCTCGAACCGATCTCCTCAATACTAGAGTATGAGGATCTTCTTCTTCTTATTCTTGTTCTTCTATAGAGTCTGATTCATCATCCTTTAAATCAAACTCTATTTTCTCTAGTTCTTCCTTACTTGGTAGGACTTCATGTTTAACAACATCCTTCATTTCTCTAAATACCACATCTCGGCTATACACTATTGTTACGAGGAAAATCTCTCTATGGCTAGGGTGAACCACAATAGAAAGGTATGACTGTAGAAATCGACTCAATTCCAACATATTCTATGTAAACTAATGTCCAAGAGAAGTAAGAAAGAGGCCTACCTCATCCAAATGTTTGATGATGTCCATCGTTGAGAACTTTGACCCAAATCTTTATACCTGCAACAAGTTCTCAACAAACAATCAGAGAAAACATATAGTGATGATATAACAGGTTAGCACATTAGATAGCACAATCCCTTATTATACAAAACAAACATGCCCATGGATCATAACACATATATTTTCAAGATATCAATTGGATGGGAAAGGAGTATTTCTATTAATAAATAATCAGCAGAAGTGAAAACATTACAGACTTCTGTGTCGGCACGGTTCAGAACCAAGAAACCTAGTTCCTTCCAACTGGGCCTCCACCACTTCAATCCTCCACCAAAGGCAATATCATATAAGGGATACAAAGAGGTTCTCCATCAATAAGGTAAGAGCTTGGAGGATGAACACTGTGTTCAGACTTAAAGGACAAACGGATGCAGACTCAATAATCAAGTAATAATTTCTCCAGAGTAACTTTTCTCTCAAAGTTGAATTCTCTCTCCTTTCCATAGCTTGGAATTGGCTTCTTTATAGCCTTCAAAATGCAACTGAAGGGCCAAGTCAAAACATTTCTAGTATATGGAAGGCCAAGGATCAGAGATCTCCTATCGTGACATGGAAACCCAACATTTAATTTTGATTTTCTGGCACAAATCACGATGTGCGTGGGTTGTAGTGGAGTATCCAGCGTATACACTTGTTGTATAGCTTTCAAGGTGCGTACAAGTGGAAAAATAGTTGTTTTTGTCTCTGGATTTATCAATCAAGTAAAGTAAGTTTGCATGGGGGAATGGAATAAGGCCCTCTCTTCAAGATTGTATAGGGTGAGGCAAATCTTGCTCTAACATATGTCCCCTAATGTGTGAGGTCAAAGGAGAATCTACAATGGCCGAAATAAATTATAAATAACCCAGAAGTGGAGTGGTAGAGAACTAGCTGGACGAAATCAATTTCTCATTACATTCTATACTGACTTTGCATACATGGTTGCCAAAAAATACACCGCAGATCCATGTGAAAAATATACCAAACAATTGTCTGTGGCCATGAATAGGCAAATACAAATGCGATTACATGCCAAAAAGTTGTCATAGTCATGAACAAGGCCTAGTAGAACCAATCTCAAAACCAAACTGAAGATATCTGTATACCATGGAGTACAATATGATCTCCCATGATCATTGAAGTCATATAGGTACTAGTCCAATGAAAAGGAAGCAACAACTCAAGAAAGTTGTGGCCACATAGTGATGTCTTCAAGTCTTCTACACTATCTCCCAAGGGTGAAAGTCTACATAATGTGAATAAAGGAGTTGAGGTCGAACACAATGAGACATCGTTTGATTACTGGTCATTGATGTGTACCATTAATAAATGCGAGACAACCTACTGATAATGAAAGTAGGTATCAAGGCACCGAGTACATTCTTACAAGTGTGAATAGAGGAGTCGGTGTCGAACACCTGAAGAATCCATCGATCAAGAGACATTGATGTATTCCCAACTGTCAACGGTGAGAGAGCATGCCACTAATGACTGCAAGCCTCAAGGTACTCATAAGACTCTAGGACTCATTTCCATAATAAATGGGCTGATGTTGATGGAAAGAGATCCACTGAAAGGAGAGAATTAAGGAATCTCTCATCAGTTAACATGAGGTACAAAGAAGGAGCTTCATGATTTGGTGGAAATCATACGAAGAACAAGTTTATGAACCAACGACGCTGTGCGTATTTCATGTGTGCCAAGTGTAAGCGGTACATGAAAAAGACCCTCTGAATAACAACCAATGATGAAAAACGGTTGACAAAGGCGAGGAGACCACCAATAAGGCTAATGGAATCCAAGACACTACACAAATCCTAATGTGTGAATAGATGTATTGTCATCGAACACAAGGGAAACCACCTAGTCAACAACCAATGATGAAATGTTGACTGTTGGGTTCAAGGTGACCTACCAATGATGAAAGTAGGGCCAAGGTGCATGATAGGACTACAATATCATGTGATTTTGAGACAAATTGAGGGTATGGCTGACATGCAAAGTCAAGAGTTTTGAGGAGTGGCCGACACCAGTTAATAGACTTCCTTTGAACAAGAGCAAGAGACATATGGTGGACTCTGGAAGCATAGAACCAATGATAAAATCATGAGATGCAAGAGGCATTAATGAAGTTCTCTGTAGGGAATGGAAGAGTAGCCAGTTGGTAGAGAAGACTCTGTAACGAGCTCAGCTTCCTAAGGACATGCTAAACCCAAAATTATGATGAATGGACTCAAATAAATTTATGCTCTGTTCAAAGGCGACACGACTGTTGCCGATATAAGATAATACTCCCTTCCCACCCATTTTTTTTGTTTTTTCATAACAAACAAATGCTATGATACAGAGGAGGAAATGAGTGTTGCAAGTAAGCAAAACTAGTTCCAACAGTGGAATGTACCTATGCTCAATGCAGGGAAGTGCATGCGAGAGATGGACACTCAGGGGAATGTTCCCTCCTAGGTATAGGGTGTCAAATTGTGAAGGATATAAACAAGTCTCTTCTTGGTTGAGGATGCAAAACTGCTAAGGCAAACAGTTTATAATGCAAAGCGAGAACCGACTATAGGCTCAATACTACAAACAGGGGCATGAGATGCAATCACAACTTAATGCCAAAAAATGTCCTTTTTTATGTCTTTTAGTCTACTTGGTGTGAAAAAGGGATAAAATTGTGCCAAGTAGATGTCTCTTCAAGACCAATTTACGAGTGTGAAAAAGACAAGTTCACTTGACGATATTTTCACTTTTTGATAACGAGTCGAAAAAGAGCTTAACTAAGACTCATGATCTTTCAAATCCGATTTAATGAGTGTGAAAGGGACAAATCACTCGACAATCTTTTCGCTTTTTTAAAGACGAGATGGAAAAGAGATTAAATTAAACTCGTTTTGGGAGTCCACGGGTTATAAGGTCGCATGTTTATGAATGATAAATGAGGTTCAACATAAATTCAAGTACGAGTTGTGAGGGACTCCCGATCCTATGAAAACATCTATGCATGGGCACCAAATGCAATAGGGGATCTAACTAGGGCACCCATGTTTGGTAAGTCTCTACCACTTGAAAAAGACACAACTTTATAGTAGATGGAAGGTTTTGTGTCGCAACAAATGGGTTCGTACCTAGGGCATATAGAGTGACAGTTATAGGATAATGCGAAAATGCATAGTAGAATGGATACCTATCCTATATGCTGGGTAATGAACGTACCTGCCCTAAGTGACAAACAGTCTACAAAGTACTGAAATCTGCACGAATCCCAAATTAAAACTGCAAAAACCAACTTGATCCACTTTTGTATTAGTCCATTAGGTGCAAAAAATGGTTTAAACTATAGAAAGTGGGTAAAAATGATTTATAAATAGTAATAAATAAAAAATTACTATACCATTTTGATTTTTTACCCAACTAGTGAAAATTGGAACAAAATTCCTCCAAGATTCAAACGACGATTGCGGGAGTGTCTGTCAATGAAATCATGAGCCGTCTGGATCATGTAATTCTTGTTCTCTTCCTTTTCAAATTCAGTGGTTTAAAATTTTGAATTAGGTCTTAAATTTTTAGTTATTTAAAGCACAAAGCATAGATTTTGGTGTACACGGGCTAGCTTTGGAGAAGCCAACGTATACGCTTGTTGTATAGCTTGCAAGGTGCATACAAGTGGAAAAATATATGTTTTTGTCTCTGGATTTATCAATCAAGGAAAGTAAGTCTGTATGGGGGAATGGAATAAGGCCCTCTCTGTAAGATTGTATAGGGCAAGGCAAATCTTTCTCTAACAACTACCTTCTTAGTTTTTGGGTTCCAAATCTTATAACCTTTGAGACCATCTTTATATCCAATAAAGATACACTTTTCATCTTTATTATCTAGCTTACTTCTATTTTCCTTTGGAACATGAACATAAGAATCACATCCAAATACCTTGAGATGTGTGAGAGAAGGTTTCTTAGCTGTCCATACCTCTTGTGGAGTCTTGTCATCCAACACTGATGAGGGTAATCTATTTTTACCCCTGCATCATCCATTTTTCTTACATAAATCAAATTTCTGGCCAATCCTGGGATGTGAATAACACCAAGTAGTGTTCTAATCCTTCCATCTATGAGCCCCAACTTGAATTTTCCTCAACCTATGATTCTGGTTGTCGAGTCATCACCTAAGAAAACATTGCCTCTATCATACCTTTCATATTCACAGAACCAATCCCTATGGGGATTCATATGAAAGGATGCACCTGAGTCAACCAACCATGCCTTATGATCTTTATTTGTGCTTGAAGAAGCCAAGTACACATCCCCTCCTTCTTCCTTATAGGTATTTTCTTCTGTAGAAGGAGATTCTTCAGATCCCTTCTTTTTCTCAACTTTGGATATACACTGCTTCTTGTAGTGCCCTTCTTTTCTACATCTCCAGTATACCTTTACAAACTTTCCGGGAGATTTAGATATACCCTTACACTTAGATCTCCCACTTGATAACTTAGATCTATTTATTTCCTGGGAGCATCCTCTTGAAAATAATGCATCGATGCTCTCTCCTTCCATATTCTTTCATCTCATCTCCTCTGACAACAAGGATGAGACCACTTCATCCAACTTCAAGGAAGTTTTATTACTACATATGGCCACAACCAGACTATCCCACGAGTCTAGTAAAGAACACAGTAAACTGATACACTTATCTTCATCTAAAATTTTAATATCAACAGATACTAACTGACTTGACATAGTATTGAAGGCATTCAAATTCTCTTCCACTGAGTCTCCATCTCTCATACTCAAGTTATACAACTTATTTCTCAGGAGTAATTTATTTACTAGGGACTTAGACTGATACAACTTGCCCAACTTATCCCATAAATCCTTGGTTGTAGCTTCCTTTGACACATTCAATAATACTGAATCTAAGAGACATAGTCGGATTATGCTCTTCACCTTCCGATCCAACTTTTTCCAGTCATTTGTTGAAGTTCCTGTAGGTACAGTACCTGGATCTACCGCAATCCACTGATCTCTGTCCACCAAAAGATCTTTCGTCTTGAGTTTCCATAGCTCAAAACATTTCCCATTAAACTTCTCTATCTCCATTTTTGAATTGCTCGCCATTTATTTTCACCTAAAAAATCAATACCAGAGATCTCCCACTGTAACAAGGTTTATCACAGTCCCAAGCCAAACCTTGACCACAAAGGCATCCCCCTGAAGCCAACAAAGCTTTGATACCAAATGTAGATTTTAACCTTGTCCAATATTTACTGCAAACAAATTTTTATTAAAAGAATAGAAAAGATACAATGGAAAATACAAACATTACACAGATATGTTTCCCTTGGAAACCCAAACCGGGAAAACCAACATATTTTATATTCATTCATAGTGATACATTGTTTACAATACAATATACATATAGGAGCCAATGACATCCAAAACCATAAACCAATGACCTGGATTAGTCAACAACCCTAATTTCTTAACCGGAAATAGAAAACCATGTGCCAAAAACTGCCCAACAATGAACACGAAAATCGAGGCAACACGAAAAATGAGGTAAAAATGTGACACGTTTCTCGAGGCAAAAACCATTTTTTTCGGGGGCACTGCCTCTGAACCACCATGCAGGGGGATTTCTCCCGCCTACACCCCCCCTCAAACCCCCCTGCGTGCCTAGTGCAACGCAGACACTACTACTCGTGAAAAGAATATAAGACATACCCAACAACTATTGGTTGCATTTTTTCCATGAAAAGAGAAAAAAACAATTCATACCCCCACCTTGGAAAGTTGGGGACTTCATATTCAGAAATATGAACAATATTGATGAATATATGGGCCACTTCCATAGCCTCAATATAACATATGCCGAAAGAGTAAAAGGTTTCGACCCTAACATAAATTCTCTATAACATCTATTGGTTGTTGGTTTTAGTAATTCTTTCATTAATGCTATTCTGAATGAAGACAAAGATAATGTCTCAAGCACTCCTGCTCGTGACACCTACGACTTGAAAATGATACTCAACACCAATGATTCATACAAGCAAAGAGGAAAATGTCGGTGTGAGAAAAGTTCCCAATGTCTGACTATCACTCGAAAGAGTACAACATCTCAGAGCAACGCTCCAACAGTCCACCAAATTAAGAACGTAACCCATAGTTCTTCAGTCAGAGGAGGAGATAAGAAACCTCCTTCAGGGAAAATTGAAAGTTCTCACAAACTTCCCTTGCGGAAGAAAAGAAAAAATATTGTGCAAGAGAGGAGGATTTCCCTTCTTCAAACCGGATAAAACAACTAAATGCATGTTGGAAGGAAAAGGTTAAAAACCTGAATATTATTGTCCAAGCATGCAACGAGACCATAACCAGAAGAGAAGAATTATTCAAAAAGATGTTTGAGATAGATCTAGCTAGGAGAACCAATGAGGTCCAAGACCCCAAATTGATACTCAACTCATTGTTCCTAACTAAGAAAGCATTTGACAAAAAAGTTTAGATATTCAAAGGGTTATCATTTGAAAAATTCTACGACATTCTTGAGTATAGTGAAGATGACATGGAAAAATGGCTAGTCGATTATTCGATTAAAAATCAAGATATTGAAGAAGATTTGTGGAATATTTCTATTGATCTAAGGGACTTGGAAGGCAAGCTATTCAATATAAAAATCCAACATGAAATCAATGTGGCTCCAATGAGGAGCTACATCGAGGATTGGTTTAAAAAGGCTATCGATAAACTTATCGATGAAGGGCAAAGGACGGTTGAGATGGTTCCTATAACCACTGATGAAAGCCATAAAAGGACATCAACGAGCAAGTGAAAAACATGAGATACCATCATAGTAATTTCATACTAATCATAACTTTCTATCTTTATCAATCTCTTCACCCAGTTACTCCACCTCTTTAAATAAAAAGGTTTAACCGAAGATTGATAATTTTCTTTTCTTTCTTACCAGGTCTTGATGTCTTTTGCCGCCCACTTTATTCTTTATATGAACTTCATTCTTATACATATTTTCTTTATGGTCCACAGGAGCCCCAATCTCAGTCATTATGACAAACAAATTTTAATTTCAGAGAATATGTATTGAACTATATATTTTTTAGAAATTCAAAGAGAGTTATTTTGGGAACAATCTCGACTGTACTTTGTAACCCAGTTTTTCTGAATATAAAGTATTTGAGGTTGAACTATCGTAATCTTCATTTAAGCTGCCCATGTATCACTCTATCAAAGTTCTCTTATGCATGCAGATCATTTTCTTTTAATTTTTTATGTGATCAAAAATATTTATCCCTACAATGATGGATATGAGGAAATTATGTTTATTTTCTTTAAATGTATGAATGTATGTGTTTCCTGGTCCATTCTTAGGAACTTTCTTTTCTCTTTATATCTATTTTTACTTTGACAAATTTCTATAAAAGTCGCACATTTTAAAAATCTCGAACACAAGAGTACCACCTCTATAAAAATGTAGGAGGATTTGTATCCTCATGAGGTTGTCATTTCGGTCCTAAAGGATTCAATTGTCAACAAACTTGATCTTCATCCGTTAATAGTACGACTTCTTTGTTTTCCACTCTTGCTTCTTCTTGAACACATTCTTCCCATAAGCTATCAAAATGAAGTTTTTATTTTCTTGCACAGATAGTTTGGATGAAGGAATCCCAAGGTCTTGTGACACCATTAAGAACTATCATTATAAGTTAATCTTCATCTATGTTGTCTCCAATTGCTTCTAATTGTTCCTTGAATTGTGAAACCCTAGAGAAATAGCCATGGATTGTTTCTCCCTTCTGCATCTTTGTATTCTTGAGTTGGGTTCACAAGTTCATCTTCCGGTTGGTGTTATTTCCTTCATACATTCTAGTTATGGAATCAAACATTTATTTTGGATTATTCTTAGAAGACACTTGAGGGATCAAGTGATCTTTAATGGAATGTGCAATGATCCTTTTGTCCCTAACCATATCCTTCTTGTACTTTCTTTTGGATGCTTTTTCTTCGGGTTATGGTACATTTTCTTTTATGAATTTTGCTTGGTCATTCTCTTCAAGAATGAGTCCAATTATGTACTTCTAGGCACATAATTTTTCCACACTTTCTAACTTATCAACAAGATTAGTGCTTGTAGACATCTTGACCTAGAGCTACAAAAATGACCAAAAATGAAAATGCTCAGAAACTGAATCCGATCTTACCAAGAGGTGCACTAGGCTGAGGCGAGTAGACTGGAGCTGTTTGTTTTTAAAAATTTCAAGTTTTACCCCTTGAAACTTGACCTGCGCAAATCTGGACTAATACTTCTGGTACTAGTTTTGGTTTCCTGGTTTTCTGGTACCAATCAAGACTAGGGTTTGACTTTTCAGAGGCTCTGGCCACTGAAAAGGTGCGCTCAAGCTGCTAATGAGTTCGCTAGGCTAGGTCACACTTCCCTAGATAATTTTTACTCAAAAAATCTCTTCCAATAAAAATCCCTAATTTTCTTGTACGACAATAGTGATCTTTTTGGTTACCCAATGAAAGGTGCTCTCTTCAGTTTAGCTCTGATACCATGTTAAGTTTTAATGCTTTTCATAGATAATAACACAAATAGGATCACTGAGAGAAACACAATCACAAGGTACACAACATTTTATCCTAGGAAATGATCCATATGTATGTCGATGGCCTCCCACCTATTCCAACTGGTTCATTTTGGTAGTTTTCCAGTTTGACAGTTTTTTTCCTAGTTTTCGGGTCCCTGACTTGTGGGGCCATTTTGAGTCCCTAAACAGGGTTTTTAGGGCTCGCCACAGTCGAAAATACCGTTTG
>SNQJ01S0117558.1:27684-42943 GCA_010110895.2 Picea sitchensis
ATTAAATCCCCATTGCGGATTAATCATGTCATTATTATTATTATTGTTATTGGATTAATCCCCATTGTGGATTAATCATGTCGGTAATTGTATAAGGACCAAATCCCCTTTTGCGGATTGGTCATCGTACAATTACAAAGGGCAGAATAAGAAGTCAGCCCCAGCAGTTATTATGGAAGACCCAGAATTAATTAAAGGTGGGTTTACCCACCCAGAGTGAGAGGTTGACCCTGCCAGTTATGACCTTTCACACATGCCAGTCTTGTATAAATAAGAGGCTAGCGCCTCACTTCAAACACACAACTCACTTGCTCATTATCTTATGAGGCAAGCTACAATTACCAGTTGGAGAGAGGAGAAGAAGAGTGGCACATCTCTTGGGGAGGACTATCTGTATTGGTTTGAGTTATCGCTTGAATGATAAGGAAGTTTTTGTTGGGTTTTCTTCCTTTAGAGGGTTTCCCAGGATAAATGATGTGTCTCTTGTGAATGTGTATTTCTCAGTGATCTTGTTCTTATGATGCTATTATCTATTGAAATGAAAAAGAACTATAATAATGGCATAAACATTAACATGAAGGAAATGCACAATGTGCCATATGTCGAGCACCAAGGATATCAGAAGACAATTGCAGTTGTGAGAAGCCAATACTTTTGGATGGGAATGAAGAAATAAGTGGCTAATTACATATGCATATGTCTAGAATGTCAAAAAGTGAAGACAAAGCATAGACATCCAGTAGGTTTTCTACAACCATTTCCCATTCCGAAATGGAAGTGGAAAGTTGTCACGGTCAATTTTATTACTAAGCTGCCTAGAACAGTGAAGCAACATGATTCCATCATGGTTGTGGTGGATAAATTAATTAAAACAACACATTTTATTCCAGTAAAGACTACACATAAGGAAACAATTATTGCATATATCTACATGAAATAAGTTGCTAGGATACATGGAGTACCTATGGAAATACTTTCAGATAGAGATCCAAAGTTCACATCCAATTTTTCGAAGAGTTTGTCAAGGGATTTGGAACAAATTGTAATCTTAGTACAACGTATCATCTAGAGCCAGATGGGAAAACATAAATGACTAACAAGATAATTGAGGGCATGCTTATAATGTATGTAATGGATCAACCATAAAAGTGGGAAGATTATATTCATTTAGTTGAATTTTCCTACAATAATGGGTATCATTCCTCATTGAAAATGATTCCATTTGAAGCATTGTATGGGAAAAAATGCAACACCAGTGAGGTGGCATAATCCAATAGACAGAGAAGTTGTTGGGCCAGATTTGTTGAAGGAAATGGAAGAGAAGATAACAAGGATAAAGCAAAATTTAAAGACTACCCAAGATATGCAAAAAATTTATGCAAACAAGAATAAAGTTTTCAGATATTTTAAAGTGGGCAAACATGTGTTTTTGAAAGTGAAGGAAAAGATAGGTTCGCTAATAATAGGAAGTTTCCCGAAGTTGGCAGTGAGATATTGTGGACCTTTTGAAATATTAGAAAAGATAGGGCCAGTTGCATACATGCTAGCATTGCATGCATCCATGAGAGTGCATAATACATTTCATGTATCATTATTAAAGAATTATGTACATGATCCTAACCACATAATTGATTGGAATGTGATCCAGGTGGAGCACGAAGGGGATTTGTGGATGGAACGAGTACGCATCCTGGAACGAAAATTCAAAGTGCTTAGGAAGAAAGTCATAGGGATAGTAAAGGATCAATGGACCTGCTACGGTCATGAAGATGCTACATGGGAGCATGAAGAAAACATGTGGGAAGAGTACCCACAATGTTTTGACAATTTTGAAGAAGGAAGAATGCAAGACTCCATTTTGGAAATCTAGATTTCTATAACCACATCTTAGAGTCCTAGCCAACTGCATTAGGGACCTTGATAAATGAATGGCTCATTCCTTGGGTTATCCTTGATAAACAGATGGTACATCCCTTGGGTTAACACTGATAAATGAATGGTGCATTCCTTGGGTCAGTGAGTTGATAGGAACAGGAGATTGATGGTTGGAGTTATTGTTGGAGTTGTTAAATTGCATAATTTTTATTTCTATGTATTCTGATGTAAATTTGAATATATATAGATATATATATATATATCGGCATAGAGTGCACCAAGGATAATGCACAATTGTAGGGGAGGGGGAGTGTAACATCCCCATTATAATATCTAGTTTAATTAATGTTTGTGTAGATATAATCTGTGGCTAGAGCCAAAGCGATGTAATATGTGAATTGTATCTCTATGTTTTAATAAGAAAACATTATACCAGCTTCTAAGGGGACATGGACAAGAGATGGGAGATGAATTAATCCACAAGAGGGGGAGATGTCTCAGATAATGGCCTAGAGGGGTCAAAGGGGGAAATACCCATGTATATTAATTTAACCCATTTTCCTAAACTTGCTAATTGTATATGAACCTTCTAATTTATGATTGAATGTTCCCAAATCCAATCATTGAATACATGTAATAGGGTGGTTGTGAGTGGTTACATCCCAGAGTTATTGGACACATGGGGTTGAGTACAATCAGTTTGGGGAAAAGTGTGAGTCAAGAAAGGCAAGCCAAAGGGAGGAAATTTGTATGGGTTGGGACAACAGTTCTTAGAAAAAACGCTTGTGTGCATGAGAGAAAGTAGAGAGAAAGAAAAAGAGATTGAATTTGTGCAGCCATGGAGGGAAAATTCTAGAGTAAGATGGAATTTATTTGGAGCATTTTGGAGTTGAAGATTAAAGACCTGGGTTTTAAGGCCTGAAGAGTGAACTCTGTAATGAGTTGCACTATAACAACAAGTGTTTTTTGTTGGTTTGTTGGTAGTTCTCCTAGTAGCAACCTCCCTTGAGTTCCTAGTTGAGACATTCCTAATTACATGTGCCAGAGAAACCATGATAAATGAATGGCACATTCCTTGGGATAATCTTGATAAACAGATGGTACATCCCTTGGGTTATCCCAGATAAATGAATGGTGCATTCCTTGGGTTGGGCAGGTAAGGAGGAAGAGAGTTGGTAGAAAAATCAGAATAGTTGTAGGAGATTATTAGTTGGGTTATGAGTTTTATGAGCTGTGAGTGGACTGTGAGAGACCACCCTCTTTTGTGTATTAATAGCCTCATCTCAGGGGTGACTGGTTGTTGATATTTGGAACAGTCTGTCTATGGTTGGGTGAAACATATGTTCCAAGCAGCTGGTTGCACAATTATTTTTTAAAGATAAGTGTTTTGTATTGTTGTTGAGTTATTTACATGTGTTATTGTTGTGCATGAACTCTTCATAAATGAGAATGACTTATATGTTGTTGTAATGAGCGGTTTAATTGGATTTCATGTTGATTATTATCATGATTTAGATGCCTATGTTTTATGGTTATATACAATAGCTAAATCTGTTTTAAATTGGTAGATGTAAGCTACAGGAAATTAGCTAACAGTAAAAGAATTACTTTAGTTAGCATAAATTTTGATTTTATGTGTATGTTGCATCGTAACGTCCCTTTGTTGGGCTGGGGAATGTTACATTATTGTATCAGAGCTGTAAAAAGGGATATTTTTGTGTGGTGTGGTCCAACTTGGGTGGTTGGGAACGTTACACTCTTGAGTTCAATACAACCAACTACATGATTGGGCATTGAAGTATGTTGATCGGTCTAAATTCACCCGACAATAGTAAGGGGTTCTCCCTAGTAAGAAGTCTGAATTAGACATGTCACCGCTTAGAATAGGGAACCCATCCAGATTCTAGCTCGACATCCATTGCTAGTTTGGTTCTACAGGTTGTGGCCCGATCCACTGATGAGGGTGAGTGATGGATGGTTATGCAAATGAAATATGTAGATGAATACTATGTAAATGCATGAATTTAATCTAATTCTAGTTTACCCTATCCTAGCTAGGAGAGAACTATAGTAACATAATGAGTTGTAATGAAACTAAACTATGCATAAACCCTAATCAAATAGATATCATGAAGGTGCATAGTTAGAAAGACATCCATACAAGTATATAATCAAAATATTCTCAATCGCGTTTTTTCATACATTCACAACTCATTTGCTCAAGACATGTAATATAAGAAAGAGTAACAAAACTGCAAGAAGATATATATTGCGTCAGAATAGTCCATAAAATAACATGCTCTTACAACCCATGTGAACAACAAACATTCTTCTTGAAATAGTTCACAGCAAAACAACGACACATGTGAGTTCTTCTCTCTATCAAAAGTTCTCCCTGAGGGCTTCTCTGTATTAACAGTTTCAACAATAGTACATGAAAACTCTAAGGACAACTCTCCAATTTTAGTTGACAGTGTATTCCTAAAGTAGTTCATAAGTGTACAATGTTTGAAGACCCAAAAGCCCTTTCTTTGGGTACAATTTTAGTATTTAATGAGGTTCATTGTGACCCTTGGCCTTCCATCTTCCCCCGTGACCTTTCATCTTCCAACGTTTGTCCTCATCCTCTTTGTGATGATGAGTAGAAAGGACAACGGTTACATTTCAAATTTGTCTCCTAACGTTGGTGGGCCGTCATGGATTTTTTCCATATGTGCCTTGTGCATCATGAATACTGGCCTAGGCATGGGAGCATATTCATCATCTGAGTTTGAAAGTTGATCGTCATGGAGTTTCTAGATATCTTCTTCATTTATTTGCCTAAGATTTTCTTTGCTACTCCTCCATCATTGCTACATCTTTCATTATTGTTCCTTCGTCATCTTTAGTTGTATATTTCATCGCGAGAATGTTGAGTGGAAGCCTCATTCACTCAGTACTTGGCACCGTTCAACATACAATAGATGAGAGTAACTCCAAATAAACAATCAATACTAATCATTAGAATTCATATAACTAAGGAATTAAATAATCGAAAAATCAAGTAAGATTCCCTGGATTCAATCCCTGGTTCATCTACACATGATTGAGGCACTTTGTTTTCCAGGGTTTCCAACAATGTACCAGATATTCATCTTGAAAAATTAAGGAAACAAGTTAGGAATTTATTAAAACCTATAAATAGAAAGTTGTATATCTAGAAAATACCTTTCCAACAGTATAAATAACATAGAAAATAGACACTCGAGTCAAACGTTATGGTCGTTTTACGAAAAACATTTTTTTAGGTTTCGAAGGAGTTAATACTAACTCTTCTGATTTTCCATCGGAGGGGTTGACACTAACTCCTCTGATTTTCCATTGGAGGAGTTGACACTAACTCCTCTGATTTTCCATCGGAGGAGTTGATGGGAACTCCTTCAATGTGCGTCGAAGGAGTTTGAATGAACTCCTCCAATTTGCATCGGAGGCCAAGTCATGAACCTAGTCAGGTGAAAGATGGAATCTGAGTTATGAAATTCATCAAATGATCATGTTGGCACACACTCATCTAATCTCTCTGGGAAGCGATCGTTGCATATTTGAAGCCTAGACTTTGTCTATGTATCATCGTCATGCATGCGTTGCAGAATCACTGAGCTTACATTATCATACATTGATCTTGGTTTCCTATGATGATGCTTAGTTTGATCATGATTTTGAATAATTTCATGAAGGGGGAAAGAATGATTTTAAAATTAAAAATAAAAATAAAATGCGGTTGATCCCCACTTACCACTCTATTTCGCCTCTCAATTTTAAGCATTATTATTAAAATATTCAAAAAATGATTAAAACAAACAAGAGGGGGCATGAACCCTCTCCTCCCTTCACACTTTCTTAGCATATTAAATCATCATAAGTATAAGGGGAAAGGGGGTGTCATGCCACGCCCTTTCTCCCCATATTCCATAATGTGATCATTTATACATGTAAGGGGGTATTGGATCACGCCCCCTCCATGTTGACACTTCCATACCAAAAATTGCAACCCAAGAAAACTCGAAACCAGTGCCATGACCATGATTACACGTGTTGGATTTGATTTTAATTTTTTCGATAGTAAGCGCTAGAGTTAGCACTAAGTGCTTTGATGGCATGCACTGAGGTTAGTACTAACTTCCCTGATGGAATGCACTGAAGTTAGTACTAACTTCCCTTGTGGCATGCACTGAAGTACATCAGAACACTCGGACCTATGATGATGTCATCTTCAACAGGTATGGCCATCTGAGAAGAAGGACTGCATACAAAGAAAAAGAAAGAGAAGAAGGCAGAGCAAGAAGAAGTTGAAAGATCTTCCCCCATTTCCATCTCAACACACTTAGGATATACAGAGGAAGAAAAAAAAGCATCAATTTATAAAGAGGAGAGAAAAAGAGAAGGTTTTAAAAAAGAACGATGCAACAAGCAAGAAGTGGAAGATTGAGGCTGACAAGGAAAAAGATAAAGTTGAAGCGAAATGAAAAAGAAACAAAGGAAATAGTAGCAAAAGCAGTAGCGGAAAAAGTGGAAAACAAAGCTAAAGAAGAATTTGACAAATTCGTTGAAGAAGAAAGGCAACGGAAAGACATGGAAGACAGACAGGGGGACATACATCCCATGGAAACAGAGATTCTAGAAACCTCTACCGCTGGTGTAGAAATAGATCTTTCAGGCCACGGATTAGGACTTGGGATCTGGGAGCCATTTCAGCCGAGTGAAGTATTGAACCTAAGGAGATTCACCTATGACAAAAAGACAGGTAGGATTGTGCAGGAGAAGGTGAAGAAAGTACCAGTAACAGAAGGAGAATCGATCTCGGTTGTCACTCAAGTTCTCATGATGGGAGATGTTAGAGAAGATCATGTAGTGACAACTACGGTTGGCTCCGCATTCATGAACGCTAATGTAGACAACATACAAATATTGTATCAACAAAAAAAAGAGAAAGAGGAAAGGATCAAAGAGATGGAAGAAAAGTTTTAGCAGATCAAAATTGATGAAAAAGCATTCGAAGCTTCAAAATCAGCATTGAGAAGGTCAGGAATGAATTGGAAGGAGCCATCATTAATATGTACGCTCACCTGCACCTCTTCCAAAATGCAGCCACAATAATCATTGATCAGAAAAACCGTATAAAAGCAAAGATGACACAGTATAACATCATTCGCGAGGGCATAACCAACATAGAAAGATAGATAGAGGAAAATCCAGACGCTCCACCTGATCTATATCGACCGTCAAAGATAGAAAGAAAGATGGATTTGTATGCGTTGGATCATTTCCAACAGGTAAGACAAACATTTGATAAGTAAGTCACCAAATCTATGGCAGTATGCTCAAGGATCCATAAAGCAACACAAGAATTAATCAAAAGCAATCTATTGCTAAAGCTAGATAAGCTCAGGAAGAACCTGGTGTCAGAAGAACTGGTATACAAAGTACACAACAACAGGAATCAAAGAAGGGAAGTAGTTGAATCTTCCACCACCATCTCCACAGATCCTCATCTCATAGATCAACATATGTTACAACCAATTAAGTTGCACACCATGATACATGCCTTCATGACAACACTGGATAAAGACATGAGTAATCTAGACAATAGTGTTGCTCTAAATAATGCAATGTTGGAGCAGTTGAATTACATAAGGATTGAATCTATTGATGACCAACTCAAAGTTTGGACAACATATCAACATATCTCAGGAATAGAAACCCTTGAAGAAAGGCACAATACTTTCCTTTTGTTTTTTTCTTTTCTTTACAAACCTCAATTTTGTCTTATTAGTACACTTGTCACTAGGAATAAGAAGATGAACCATTTTTGTAATCTCTTCTTCAAGAAGAAGACGAAGATTCATATAGGAGTTACTAAAATTTGTATAAAGAGGAATATAATCCCATTTGAGAAAGGGATTTTTGACTCTTCAAACATTGTTCTAAAATATTTTGGGAACACAGTGTCAACTAAAATTGAAGAGTTGTTTTAGAGTTTTCATGTAGTATTGTTGAGACTACTAATGAGGAGAAGCCCTAAGGGCCAACTTTTGAAGAAGGAATTCTTTTTGTGTGAAGCAAATCTAAGCGATGAATTATTTTAAGCAAAGATGAATGTTATTCATATGGACAGTAAGAATGCTAGTTTGTTTATGGATTAATTCTTATGCAATCTATGATATTTTATAGTTTTAAGTATTTCTTCAAATATTTTTTATGCCTTGAGCTTGCTAAGTTTAAAATGTGTGCATTGCTGTAATCAATACTAAACTGGTTATATGTATATGTATGCGCTTGTTTCTGATTTCGCTCTTCTATTCAAGCTATCTGTGTAGGAGTTTATGCAGGATTCAGTTCCATTTTCAACTCACTGTTTACTTTAGCTTGTTCCTAGCTAGAACAGATTAAAGTAGATTAGTAATAGATTAGCTTGCATTTCATACATAGTCTCCATCTACATCTTTGAATTGCACATCCACTCATCATCCAACACATCGGCAAACTGGTCTACAACCAGTGAAAACCCTAAAAACAATAACAATGGCAGTCGGGTCAGAATCTGGATGGAGCTCCTAATCCAAACAATGCATAGTCTAATTGGGATAGTGTACCTGGGAGTTCCCCTTATTGTTGTCGAGAGAATTTAATCCCATCAATAGAGTGCTTTATCACATTTAATGGAGGCAAATGATCCTATCATGATCTGATTCAAAAGATATGATTCATGTCTCTTTTTGTGTTCCCAATAAATTCTTCATATATCTTTGTCACCTCCCTATAAAAATGTAACAACAACCTTTTTCGAGGCTGCAAATATAGATTTCTTCTAAGTTTTTTTTAAACCATTTTCTTAGAGCCACCCAATGATGGTCCACCATCAAATATTTCTACCCAAAAAAATTTCATATTTTTTTCTTTGGTACTCTATAGAAATTATGTCTTTGAATATGAGGTTGGCATATGCTTATGATCAAAACAAAGTTTACCTTAAAAAAAAAAAAATGTGTTTATAGTCTAAATGTCATATCTATCTTTGATTTCTACTTTCAAATATAATTTGATTTATAATTCATTTTTTTAAACCATCATATATACATACTTAAAATAATTATTATAAACTTATTATTAATTTTAAACCTAAAATAATAAACTTACACAGAATATCACCAATAACTTATAGAGTCCGGTGATACTAGTGTTCGACCGAGAAAAGTAAACATTCTTACACATATCAAGACTTGTGTCAAAGATTATATATAAAAGTTAAAACTCGGATGCCATGATTTTTTAATGAGAAAAGTAAACATTCTTATACATATCAAGACTTGTGTCAAAGATTATATATAAGTTAAAATTTGGATGACATAATTTCATAAAAATAAATAAAGTTGTTTATAATTAGACATTTTTGTTATGGAATGGTATATGAAAGATAAGAGGATAGGTTGAATTATGAGGAAATTCATAGGTTTAAATTTAAAGAAGGTAAGTTTTTTTTTTCATAAACAAAAAATTATTGTCTAACTTAATTGTAACTTTAAAAATAAATTATTATTATTATTATTTATAAGTGACAAGAAAAATCCCTAACAAATATGATAACTTGTAGATACTATATATATATATAAAGTTAAGTGCAATTCTTAAATTAATTTGGATAAATAAATGTTAGACGCAAAGTCATTGATCTTCAAGTATGAAAATCACTCACTATCTAACGGCATCACAAAAATGTCATACCAAACTTACATAATCTTAGTTTTTGTTCTTATAAATGGNTGCAATTCTTAAATTAATTTGGATAAATAAATGTTAGACGCAAAGTCATTGATCTTCAAGTATGAAAATCACTCACTATCTAACGGCATCACAAAAATGTCATACCAAACTTACATAATCTTAGTTTTTGTTCTTATAAATGGAGTGTCTACCATTGAACGCATAATGATATGCTCTAATGTATACTTCACCCCTATAAATTATCGAATTCTTAAAAACTTGTAAAAATGTCCATTAACTCAAGTGTTTTATGCATTATTCAAGAAGTTCAAAAAAATATAACCATTAATAACCATTAACTCAAATGTTTTATTTTATTCATTATTTTATAAATTCAAAAAATTATAACAAAGTTTAAAGGATTAACTTAACCAATTTCATTTTAATTTTATATCAACAAATATCTAAATTAAATATATATTTATATTTAATAAATATTACTTATTTTTATTTTAAAATAACACTATATTTTTAAAAATTAAAATTAGTTTATCTTAATATCTCAATAATGTTAATCTTTTCACATTGTAATTATAATTGGAAGATTAATTAAATCCAATAAGATTTTTTATGATACTTTTGTATATGACAACAAAAATTTGGAGGAAGTGACTTCATACAAATATCTTGGAATTGATATTCACCACAAGCTCAATTGGAATTATAGCATTGAGAAAAGGATTATTGGGAGATGGAAAGCTTATTATGGGCTTGAAAACAATTGTAAACCAGTTGATCTTGGGAGTTGGGATAAGAAGAAACTCCTCTTTGAGACTCTTGTTACACCTGTTATTCTTTATGGATGTGAAGTATGGGGTTGTAGTATCTCTCGTGAATCCTAGAGAAAGATAGAGCAAATACAAAAGAATTTTATAACCTACAATCTCAAAATTAAAGGAAATACGCCCTATCCCATCCTCCTCTTAGAAACAAGCCTCTCCCCCATTGAGAGCATGGCTATGACTAGATACCTAATGTATAAGAACAAGTTGATTAATTAAATCCAATAAAATTCTTTATGATACTTTTGTATATGACAACAAAACTTGGAGGAAGTGGACTTCATACAAATATCTTGGAATTGATATTCACCACAAGCTCAATTAAATTTATAGCATTGAGAAAGGGATTATTGGGGATGGAAAACTTATTAAGGGCTTGAAAACAATTGTAAAACCGGGCTGATCTTTGAGTTGGGATAAGAAGAAACTCTCTTTGAGACTCTTGTTACACCTGTTCTTTTTTATGGATGTGAAGTATGGGTTGTAGTATCTCTCGTGAATCTCGGAGAAAGATAGAGCAAATACAAAAGAATTTTATAACCCACAATCTCAAAATTAAAGGAATACGCCGCCTATCCCATCCTCCTTAGAAACAAGTCTCTCCCCATTGAGAGCATGGCCATGACTAGATACTCCAATGTATAAAACAAGTTAAACAACATGGAAAACAAGAGGCTACCTAAAATTGCTTCAAAATCAAGTCATAAATATCATCGACTCAAGCGAGGATGGCAAAGACCTTGGCCTCCTATTAAACTATTTGGGAACCATGGAAGAAACCATTTTTCTAAATAAAGATAGCATTAAAAAATGTCAAATCAAAATTTAAGAAGAAAATGTGGTGTGATAAAGAGTTAGAGGAAGAAAATTAAGGTATTATAAAGATGTAAATCAATCCTAATCTAGAAGATCAAAATTATCCTGGCCCTGCTTTGCCAAGTGTAAATAAAAAATAAGCATTGCTAAGATAAGAACAAATTTCAATTTAGCTCCATAGTGAAATTGGGCGCTGGTCAATTCCTAAACGCCATGGATGAGTGTCAACTTTGTGACACTAAGAATAAGTTGATTTATGAAAACATTTATTCTAGGATGAAACTGAAATTTATACCCATTTTAGATCTCATTTTTAAAATATTCATCACACTACCAACCCTCCTAACCTCTTAACCCAACAAAAAGTATGGTGATCTTGGAAAAGCTTCTCTTTAATGTTTTGAGCACATAAACAAAATTCCCAAAGAATCACAAGTAATCACTTACCCTCTTAAGGTCCCATAGACCACCGATCTTAGTGGACTTCATCATCATCATCATCATCATCATCATCATCATCACTCATCACCATCACCATCACTCATCATCATCATAATTATTCTTGAAATTTTATTTTAACATAAATTTTAAATAAAGAAATTATCTGATGATATATATATATATATATATATATATATATATATATATATATATATATATATATATATATATATATATATATAACATTCAAATCATTTAATAATTGAAATAACATTTGTAAATATTAAAAGTTAAAAAATCATTTTTCATTATATCCATTTTATCTGTCTTTTAATGATTGAATTTTTTTTTAAATAAAGTAATTAATTAAAAAAATTGTTTCTCATTTTATCCATCTTAATATAAAGTTGATATGATGATGATGATGATTAACGTACACTAAGACCGAATTGGTCTATCAGACCTTAAGAGGGTAAGTGATTGCTTGTGATTCTTTAGAATTTTGTTTTTGTAACCGAAAAGCATTAAGAGAAGCTTTCCAAGATCATCATAGTTTTGTTGAGTTAAGAGGTTAGGAAGTATGGTAGTGTGACAAATATTTTGAAAATAAGATATAATTTGGGTATAGGTTGGACAATCTAAGAGAAAGTGCTTTTCATATTCAAACTTGTTTGTGTCAGAAAGGTAACACACTCTTTAATCCCATGGCATTTTAGGAGTTGACCAACGCCCAGTTTCACTATGGAGCTCGTGAGAATTTGTTCTTATCTTAGAAATGCTTAGTTTTTTCTTTACACTTGTCAACACAGATAGATAATTTTGATCTTCTAGATTAGGGTTGATTACATCCTTATAATACCTTGATTTTCTTTTTTCCTCTAACTATTTATCACACCACATTTTCTCCTTAAATTTTGATTTGATGATATTTTTAATAGTATCTAAATTATTCTGCAAAATGGTGTCTTCCATGATTCCCCAATAGTTTAGCCAAGATTGGGCATCTTTATGCCATCCTTGCTTGAGTCGATAGTGGTTACAACTCGAATTTGAAGCAATTTTAGGAAGCCTCTTGTCTTCCATGTTATTTAAATTGTTCTTATACATTATGTATCTAGTCATAGTCGTGCTCTCAATGGGGGAGAGGCTTGTTTCTAAGAGGAGGATGGGATACGGTGTAGTTCCTCTAATTTTGAGATTATAGGTTATAATTTTTATTTTTTTTTCTCTATCTTTCTCTAGGGTTCACAAGAGATACTACAACCCCATACTTCACATCCATAAAGAATATCAGGTGTAACAAGAGTCTTAAAGAGGAGTTTATTCTATCCCAAATCCAAAGATCAGTTGATTTACAATTTTTTTCAAGCCAATAATAAGTTTTCCATCCCCTAATAATCCTTTTCTTAATGTTATAATTCAATTTGAGCTTGTGGTGAATACCAATTCCAAGATGGATTTCCACAGATTGTTAGGAGTAGGAAGAGGGGCATACATGCCTTGTTTATTAGTGGTCAGTTTGACAATAGTGTGGGTGGTGCAGGCTCTGATATACTTGCCGACATCCTGTCGAAGTTTCGTCCAGTAGAAATGTTTTTGCAGCATTGTCATTGTCTTTTCGACGCCAAAGTGTCCTGCCACCCGACTGTAGTAAGATTCCCAAATCAACTTTGTTCTCGCTTGATGGAACGCAGAGATGGCCCAGACGACACAACAACCCATCCTGAAGATGGAAATTAGCAACCACTGAGTTTTCTCCCAACATTTGGTAGGTGGCGGAGAAGTCAGGGTCTGTCTCATAGAGGTGGGGCCATCCATAGGTCTCATGGCCGCAAGAGTCTAGCACAGTGGTGAGTATTGCGACTGGAGTTCAACTGAGGAAATCAACAACTCAATTGGTACTTCATGTTTTATACTTGATGTTGAGGTGGAACTGTTATAAGTATGTGGACCACTTCTTATGGCAGCCATTTTGCAATTTTCCTTGGGTCTGCATGAACTGTAGTGGCTTGTGACCAGTGTGGATGATTGTATCCTTCCCCAGAATGTAATGTCTCCATTGGCGGCAAGTTTTCACAATGAAATTCATTTCTTTGTCATAAGTAGGGTACTTACGGACAACATCTGATAGTGTCTCACTATGATACACCACGGGGTGGTCATGTTGAGTGAAAATAGCACCCATAGAATAGTCTAAAGCATTTGTCTCGATCTCAAAGGGATGTTTCAGATCCAGTAATGAAAGTATTGGGGATGAGAAAAAATGTTTCTTCAAGTCATCGAAGGCTTGTCGTTGGGACATGCCCCACACACATTTTTCCTTACTGCCACCCCTGGTTACTTGGCTGAGGTCCCATGCAATATGAGAGAATCCCAACATGAACCTGCTATATATATTGGCAAGCCCTAAGAAGCTATGAAGCTCAGTGAGTGTGGTTTGGGCTAGCCAGTCACGGATGACCTGGATCTTGGTTGGATCCACATGCACACCATGTTGATCAACGATGTATCCTAAGTAATGGACCCTGTCCATGCCAAAGGAGCATTTTTCCAAGTTTGCATATAGTTTGTGTTGTCGCAGGGTGTGCAGAACCTATTGAATATGTTGCAAGTGTTTTTCCCAAGTCTTCTTGTAGATGAGAATTTCATCCAGATACACCACTACAAAATTACTAGTGAAAGGTCACAGGATATCGTCCATCATCCTCATAAAAGTTGTTGGAGCATTTGTCAAACCAAAGGGCATGACCAACCATTCAAAAAGACCTTCTTTTGACTTGAAGGCAGTCTTCCATACATCTATATGTTCTATTGGGACCTGGTATTTGCCCCCCATGAGTTGATCAAGGAGGTCGTCGATTCAGGGAATCGGGTATCGGTTCCAGACTGTGATTTTATTCAGGGCCTATTAATCAATGCAGAGTCACCAACTCTCATCTTTCTTCTACACCAGTACGATTGGGATCCCATAAGGCAATGAGCTGGGACGGATGTGCCTCTTGTGGAGTAGTTCTTAGATCTGCCTCTTGATCGCCTCATTTTCTAATAGAGAGCGGCGGTAGACTGGCCCATTGGGTAGAGGTGCTCCTGGGGTCAGATTGATGGGATGCTTGACCTGGTAGTGAAGAGGTACCTCGGTAGGAGAGGAGAAGATATATGAGTATTCTTCCACGACCTTATCCACTTACTTCTGTTGTGTGGAGAGATCGGTCATAGAGGCCCTAGATGTGGTTGCGATCTTTTGCTTACTCTGAGAGAGAATCATGAAGAAGACAAATTTCTCGTTCTAAGAGATGACCTTCCTGTATTGCTTGGCAGAGATCAAGGAAATAACACTAGGAGGGACTGCCTCAGGTATCTTGTACAATTTCATGTTCAAAGTAAAAATAGCACTACAAGGTCTAGAATCATATACAACATGACGTTTCCATAAATAAGGTTGGCCCAAAAGAACATTACAAACTTTGCGAGGAGAAACATCACACAATACATCGTCTTTGAAGGGCTTAATGTCGTACTATAGTTGACACTATTGGCTAACATGG